>VACF01000796.1:0-101113 GCA_006891605.1 Pleurozium schreberi | reverse complement strand
CCYWRAAAAATGCTAGTTGGGTTATTRTTGTATGTGTTCTCATATTGATATCATMTTGTAATTGGTACCAATCAATCTAAGTTGTTCCTGTATTTAGTAGGATCATCTTGTAATTGGCTAGAATGAAGTTTTGTAATATCGTGGYAATCAACATCGTTGTTGAAAGAGAGAAGTACCCTTCTCCCCCGTTCTATAGAATACATTGYACTYCTTCAGCCGCTCTAAAACGRCTATTTGCGGACRTAGGCAACAATGATGATGCAAAAATGGAAAGTAATACACTACGGTTTTCATGTTACTCATATTCTTGGTACAACTCTTTGAATGTTGAATGTTCCAAACTCAAACTCGATCCTGGTGTGCAGATCAATGAGTTTTAATTTATCTATCTTTCAAGTGAGCAATGCAAATGAACCTCCAGCCTTAGGAGGAAAGGTATCTTAAATATCTTGAAGTTATCTCCCAGTAAMAAATCTCTCTTTACAAACTTACAAAAGCGTTAAGCCTGATATACATGAACATCAATCAATCTTCAAAAATTCAGTAACTGCTACTTCTCAGCAGGGGTACTCGAAAGTGCAACGTCATTCTCAATACGTAATGTTCAGGAATTTGCTCATAGCTTTCATGATCCCAGGTGGCCATTGTAACTCACTAGCGACCCACCTGCACCAAATACRATTGAAAACGTCCCGATCAGTCACTTCAAAGTGTGCATCATTACCTGTCGTAATGAATATGCAGGATTTCGAAGCAATGTAGCAAAAGTCTGGGTGCTTGAAAGGAAAAGAATTCATAATGCTAGCTCCTCTTAATTTTACTTGAAACCCACTACAGAATCTAATTTAGAACACATGCAACCGATGAGATTCAAATACAAAAAAATTATCCACCAGGTCAAATGCAAGTGCTCTATGCAGTAGTCTAAAACTTGTATTGTTACAAGGTTTTTTAGCATACTTAGAACCAACCGCTGCAAATTTGAAGGTAGRACAACCAGCATGATCTTCAAGACACTACAATCGGATTTATGACATTAAGTACTTTAGAACGATCAGACTTTGGTAGGGAGTTGAGACGCCGTTAGCATTGGCATAATGTCCAAAACTGGCTATCAAGACCGGAAATATAAAAAATTATTTGCAGGTTATTATCTACCGAGTAACTTGCAAATTATTTTTGATATCCACACTCTTTGTTGCCATTACCTAGTCCAAATTTGAAGAATCAACCAAGCCTTAAGAGGTACTGAAAAGAAAAAGGACCCAGTCCAAAACCTGATGTCTTGGTATCTTGGCTCTCGAGATGTTGCTTCATTAAACTGCCCTTCAGCCTGAGCACGATTCCCTTCTTTCCACAATACAGCTGCTAAGACGGCATGAGCCTCTGCATAATTTGGGTACTTCCGGACAAGTCCTTGAACCAGTTTCCTGGTCTCTTCTAATCTGTCCAGCTGTGGAGAGAMAAACAACCATAAGGACAGAAACCAGCATAGAAAGACAAAACTGGAGCAAYGAAGTACCATTAGAATGCAAGAGAGGAATATGTTTTGCCACGTACTTCGAAGAGGACAAGTGCTTCCTTGAGACGATATCCAGCGATTCCTGGAGCCAGAACAGAAGCTCGAGCATATGACTTCAATGCGGCATCAAAATCAGATACCCGAACCAACACATTCCCCAGATTAAACCAAGCTGCATATTCCTGAAACCAATTACAAGCATATTAGCTAATTATGCAATTAAGTCTTCACCTGTAGCATTCCTCTGCTTCTTCGGGTGTGGCCCCCCATGCCAGAAACGGCAATGCCAGGCCAACTTTCGCCATCTCTCGCCGTGAAACCCTACCTTGGCTTATCCCTGCCTTGCAAACCTTAGGAACCTTCGGAAGCGCACAACACTTGGGAACTACGCGGGTTGCGCATGACTGTAATCCGAAGAAACTGCTTCTGGGATTCAAAACTTGTAAGGGTTCGATGAGAATCATAATGTCGATTGTACTAACGGAAGAAATCGAAGTGTCAACGCGAATTGGTGATAGATTGCAACACCCCAAATTGACGTGCAACCGGGACTTTACGACATGGGATTGGAGAAGGAGGAGGAGAAGTGTTAGATTCGAGATTTGTGAATCGGGTTTGGGGGATTAGTGGGGATGGAATGTGAGAGAGGTGAAGGTGGTGATGATGGAGGTGGCGGAGGTAGAGGGGAATTGGGTTGCGAGATTGATAATTTGCTGTGTGTTGGGGAGCGCAAGGAGTGTCACGCTCTGGTCGGATTTGCAGCCCCGCAATGTGCGAGAAAGAAAGGGAGAGTGGATTGGATGGACATCGATCTTGCATGAATGGGTGTTGGATGAATGTTCAGTTGAGCTTTTGGTGATCTGAGTGAACTGAACGTAAGAGGTAGAAACACACAAAGACGCCCTGTACCCGTCCCTGTACCCATTCATGTACACGGTGGGGTTCCATAATGATACGTGATTTTGCCTTTACTTTTGAAAATAAATTTCTCTTAAATGTAGTTAATTTTTTGAAAAAAAATTGTACCATCACACTCAAACGTACAAGATTAGTTATAGAGAGAAATAAAAATACAAAAATATAATTTACAATAAAGAGATATTTATTTTCAAAACCAAGGGCAAAATCACACCAAGATGAAAATCTCTCTAGAGAGAATTGTAAACTTTTTTTTGAAGCTACTTGTTGAGAGAAAGGTGTGCATATAGAGGTTTTCTACATACCTCCGCAATTGATTTTTAAAATTCATCACCAATATTTTTCAATAAGTTTTCATGTAAAACCATGATAATTAAATTAAAAAATTCACCAAAAATGGAGTTTTGGACTTTTGGTTTTCTAAAACTCAAATTTGATATGCTTGATTGGGATTGCATTAGGAATGTTGCTTGTGCAAAAAAAAATGTCAACTCTATTTTACATTATGCTTAGAAAACTAATTGTCTAGGATGCCATCACTTATCTTTATGGACCCCCACTATACAATGGGTATGCATAAAGATACATGATGGCCTTTTGGATCATTTAGTTTTCTTTGCAAAATGTATACAGAGTTGACATTTTTATTTTCCTCAATCAACACCCATATTTTACACCTTCCCCCTCAAGCATACCAACTTTCACTTCCAAAAAAACAAATCTCTATTCTTGGTGAACTTTTTAATTTAATTTTCATGGTTTCACATGAAAACTCATTGAAAACATTGGTGATGAACTTTAAAAATTTTTTTTGCGGAGATAGTATATAAGAAACATCCATGCGCAAATCTTACCTATGACAAACAACCTTCAAAAATTTTTTACAATTTTCTCCAAAGAAATTTCAATAAAGGCGTAACAATGCCCTAATTTCCAAAAATAATATCTCTTTAATATAACTATATTTTTGCATTTTGCCTTCTCACTACATTTAATTTTGTACATTTGAGCATGATGGTACAATCCTTTTGCGAAAATATAATTACATTAAAAAAATATCTATTTTTGAAAATTAGAGCATTGTTGTTCCCCTACTAAAATCTCTTTGGAGAAAATTGTAAAACTTTTTTAGGGATGTTTATCAAATATAAGATGTGCGTGTAGATGTTCCCTACATATCTTTGCAAAAAAATCTAAAGAATTTATAACCAATGTATTTCAATGAATTTTCATGTAAAACCAAAACTGGATATTTGTTTTTTTGAAACTCAAATTTGATAGGCTCGAGGGGAAGTGTTGATTGAGAGAAACAGAAATATGAACTTTGTTTTACAGTAAGCTAAGAAAATTGAATGGTCCAAAAGACCATCACATATCTTTGTGGTAGCCTACTGTACAGTGCCCTACCAAAAACATTTGCGGCTACTCTTTCATCCTCCACTAGGATAGAGCAAATGTTTTTGGTAGGGCACAATACTCTACATTACAATAGATTTCCCTTGAAGGGTTCTCAGACTTCCATTAAAGTGTTCCTCAAAAGTGTTATTTAATTATCCCCTCATTCAACTACAATTACTTAATTATTTTTGAGATTCAAGCTTTAGATTCAACTATATGATAGTTTCAATGGCCTACAAAGCTTTCTCTTTGAAAATTCAAAGAAATTACATTTCATATCCAAAAGTTCTAATTTCTTTTTGAAAATTCATGTTTTCAATTGCTAATACTACAAAAAAAAAATTCTTATAAAATGCGCCTTCAACTATGTTGAACAATTGAATTGCTTATATTGACAGACTTAATTGTTTCCAACATATGTTGAACTTGGATGGAGTTAATGTTCTTATGACTCTATCATTTTCAAAACTCTAGAAGGACAGAGTGAATAACCTTGAAATCTATCTCAATTTTTTTTCTTTGTATTCAATTTTGTAACAAATTTGAGTGAGAATTATTTTGTTTTATTTCTCAAAATTGAGATCATATATGTTGTCTATAATTTATAAAAATTTCAGATTTGTCGGTGATGATTTCAAATTACCATGGTATTTTGAGGAAAAGCGGAAGAAAAGTCATGTCTAATTCAAAATTAGCCAAAAAAACAAAAAAGTTCCTCCCATAGGTGCATATTATAATGAATGAACAAGTGACAATTCATTGTAATAATAAAAGGACTTCCATGAATGATTGTTTATAGTATTGTAAATTGTGAGTTCATTTATTTATTTTTAGAAGTATGTTCCAAAGGGGCATCTTTCAAAGAATTATAGATTATTTTTTAATATATATATATATATATATTTATAAATTTGGTGAACTTAAATTGAACTTGTGAATTTTGTGTAGCTCCCACAACATTTATACATCTTGGATTGACCTTAAAATTTTACCACACACATAAACTAGTAGAGCATTTTGAATTAGACTTTTTGAATGTAAAGACACTTTCAGTCCTCTAGGGTATCAAGGGGTTAAACTTGGAATAAATAAATATAAATAAATAAAAATAAAAAATGATTTCCAAGTGACAAAATGGAAGCTCAAARTGTACAAGGCAATGCATGAAAGGATCAAGGCAATGCATGAAGGGATAAGGCCTATGTTTGTGAACTAAATATAGTAAATCCAAGTTCATTGAGTCTATGGTAATATTGTTTCTATGGTACATGCTGAAACAAAACTGAGGATGAACTAAGGAGCTCAAAATCACTTCATCTAGTCTGTTTGGTCACTCCAAAATTCTAACTTCAATAAAATCCAAAGGTAGCAAGCTCACTTCAATTCAACCATCCAAGAAATGTAACCAATCAAAAAAAAATTCTCACTCTACTTGTAATTGTCTATAGCTACTATACTTATAAAACTGATTGAAACACAAGAAACTAAAATGTTGAAAGGCCATTTACAAATAAACTAGAATGTAAAAGCTATGGTTAATCATGAAGGTGATTCAAGTGGGGATTCAAGCTAGCAGAGATTTTAGCACCATCAGCTCGCCAATTGCAAGTCTCATCAGTGGGACATATATATGAGGTAGTTGTGGCAGCTCCGCATTAATATAAAATCATGGATGAGCTAGTATTGTTTGCCACCGCGAACAATGTCATTGCCACTAGGCACAATCTTRGAGCCTCATGTTCAAAACTTCAAATCACCTCTGTCAATAGACATATTAGTATATCACCAACAATTGTTTCAAGATTATCCATGGATGAAATTTGGCCTTCTAACTAATCATGAAGTTTTAAGTATGACCTTTGTAGTGCCAAATGAGGTCTTGATAGTTCTAAATGGCATGGTTTTTAATGTTATGTGRCTCYGCAAACCTTCTTAAACAAGGAAGTAGTTTGAAAATCAATCTCATGGTTCTTGCATGGAGTATTTCCCAGCAACAACAAGCACAAAAGTTGATTGTACAAGTTGCTACCACAAAAAATAGTAAAAGTAGAGTTGTTCAGAGTTAGTATGATTATCTTTTGAGTGGATAGTGAGGTATTGCCCAGAATTGGCAATGACTACCAACTGATGTTACTACCCGTCTACCCTCCACCTCCACCTATTTTTTTGTACTTTGACCTCCTTCCAAAACAAATATTTGTATTTTTTATGAATAGTTATGAATACCAATCAATATGGGTTACATCATAGTATCCAGTATGTATTCAATATCCAATATGTATTTGATATACATTCAGTATTTAGTACGTAATCAATATGTATTCAATATGTATTTGATATTGAATGAATGAATTTATATGTAAAAAAAAATTCAAGTTTAAAAATATGGAGAAAAATTTCTAAATTTCTGTGTCTAATTCATGATTTTAATATTTTAATTCATTTACTTATAAAATTTTGATCACCATTCAATTTTAATATTATTATTAATTCAAAATATGCATTTTGAAATGCACAGTTTAATCTATCTACTTGTAAAACGTCTTACATTACATGTGTTTTGGCCTCCCAGGAGGGCTGTGAGTTCCCCAGCCGAAACCTAGTCGAAATCCGCTGAAACCCGCCATTCCTTGCCTGTGCTGACCTGGCCAAGCGACTGCCAGGTCAGATTTTTGGAAAAAAAAAAAAAAAAAAAAAAAAATTAACTTTGTTTTTCAGTTTTAAGACTTAAAGAAAATTATTTTTTTTTTTTGAAAAAAAAAAAAATCTGCCGTCGCGTTCCCGGGACGGAGCTGGGGACAAATCTGGGAATGGCGCCGAAACGGCCCTCCAGCCCCCCGGAAACTCATGTAATGTTGTCTATTAATGGCAATGCACTCTAATAATTAAAAACATCCATAAATAATTGTATACAATATCGCAAATTTTAATGCTCATTTTTCTATAAAAGGGAGGGATGGCTTTGAAATAGGGATTTGAGTCACCAGAGGATGATAAAGTTCTAAGAGGCAGTTGTGGATTGGAATATAGCTTAGTCCGCACTGGTATGGGATGATCTTGAACCTTGCTACCAAATTTCTATTCATATAATTTGGAACATACATATAAAGCAATTTTAAATAGGTGTGCATGGTTGTGGACATAAAAAGACATTGATGCTAAATTTTTGTCCTATGAATAACAATCCTTTCAATTTTACAATGCAAATTGGATGCTTTTCATATAATTGAGCATTCAATCATTTTGCACAAGTTCTACTTATCATACTCCCTCTGTCCCAAAATGATCTTCATGTTGAGCAAATTGTTTCGGATTAAGGTTGAAAATAACATTTTTTTAATCCGATTTGAAACACAAGTAGAGTTTGATGTATTTCTATTATTCTAGAATTTTGAGTTTCAAATTAGTTTTTAAAGTGTACTTTTGGGATGCTTAAAAGTGGGATTTTTATGGCATTTGTAAGAAGCACCGGTGGCCACTCATTTTGCCAATCTGGCCTTGTTCCTGCGCTACTTGTATTGTGGTATGGCCTTCCCGCACTTTCCAATTGCCCACATCATGAGTTATGTGGATGCTATTGTCATCATGAGTCAACGAGAACGTCAAGGACGTTGTCGGACATGACCTCAGAAGATAGCTACTACAGTACAAAGGAGCTTGAATTTAGCTTGTAGGATCATTAATTTAGTTTCTTACTCTTAAATTCAGAAACATAAAGACAATTCCTGTTATATAGAAGGCTTCCTTGCCTTCCCTGGACCATCATCAAGTCTGTCAACATTTCTATTTTAGCATTGCTTTTCTTGGTATTTTTATAAAAGTGTGAAGAGTTCAAACTATGTGGACCCGTCCTTCCAAGTCACAACTGGAAGATCATTTTGGGACACAAAATATATGAAAACCGGAAGATCATTTTGGGATGGAGGGAGTACTATATTCAAATCAATTATATTTTGGAGGATTTCACATTAAACTTAACTCAAAAAAAAATGATTAACTTTGTCAACGTCTTGCTTCTAGTTGTTCATTTCAATTTTGATTATCAGATTTAAACCTCTTTTGAATTTGAGATCAATAYTGATATGAAACTTACCAAGTCTAGTTTCTCTTTCAAATTAAATTTCAAAAAAATCCTGAACTTCAGAATTTATTAGTTTTAAGCCTACAATAATTGTTAACTAACTTATTTTTTATGGAGTGGCATCATAATATACAACTACAGTGAAAAATTCAAATTTACTTAATGTATATTTTGTTTGATATATAATTTTTAAAGAATTTTTCTTAAAAATTTATAGTAATTCTAGGTCTTTACAGAAAACCCTAGAAAAATTATGGCTTGTTGTAAGCATATGTGTTTTTTAGTGACCAATAAAAGGCAACAATGATCCTATAGTACATTTGCCAAATAGGGCTCAAAAATTAAAAATTATTAAACATACACAACTTGCATATAAGCTTGTCTTTTTGGACTAATGTCATTGTATGGGAGCCATTTGATGAAAGATTGGAAAGGATTTTTTGGTAGGATGGTCACTGCTACAAAGACGGCGTTCCATCCATTACACAGCTTCTAACTCTGAAGATGAGGTACTTTTTCATTCATGATAATTTTTGTTGTTTAGTTGGTGGTTACCTCCTATACAAAGTTATGGATTCAAATATCAATAGTATACTAACTCAAAGCACTTGTAATTGTCAAAAGTAGACACAAGGTTGGAGTGCAAGTTGGATGATAGTATTGGGTGTGTTATTTTACKTAATCCACCACAATTGGAGGGCTTTCAATGTTGCAGGTGTAAATTTTTGTCTAAAAACTATTTTTGAACAACAAAATGCATCAAACATGGATAAGTGCAATAATTGCTGACCATTTGGAGTTTTTATTTGTTGCACACTCAAGTTAGTTCAATTAGTGCAAGAATTTGAATGCTCCAAGATCCTCGCACTAATTTTATGAATTTGGATAAATTTGGTCTAATTGATTTGAGCATGTGGATAAAATTCGGAGAAATGCATGTGAAGTTTAGATGAAAATAGATKGAAGTTGGTGAAAATGCGTCATGTATATATGACAATYACACTATTAGATAGTAYGRAAATAATACATTGCAATATTTATTTTTATATAAGTGTGGCAAACATCTATATCACTTCACCTCACAAATTTTCATTATTCCAAAATTAATGCTTAGGGTTTCACTAATCGAACTGCTTTAGCATTTGTATGAAATGGTGTTGTTTTGAACACCTAGCTAGACAAGGCGCTTTATTTAAAATTATCTTCATGGACTCTCTTCAAGTGCATTGCTTTTTTCACAGGTATGTATTGATGATTAATCTACCAAGCTTATATGGATTGTACAGGGGATGCAAACAGAGAATAGTCATACAAGAATCCAAAGTTCATCATGCATTGGAAGGAGGCCATATGAAGCAATCACAAGCATATTCTGCTCGATGTTGAAGAAGTCTCAACAAAGTTTCAAAATGCCCTTTACTTTTTTTTGTCATTTGCCTTGAGACAAATATGGTTGTAGATTTTCCAGAGCCTTTCTATATAGTAGAGATGAAGATGTCCATTAAGTTTTTAATGAGTTTTGTTTGGATTTTTCCACCAACTTGGTGTACAATTTTGTATCTCATACCTTCTTTGCATTGTGTTTGCACCACTTAATCGACATCTCTAGCATGTTATGTTGTAAGAATATTTTACTGTTGTATTCTACTTTTGAAAAGGGCCTTAATTGTCTTGAATTCAAAATTGATCTTAGCATTATAATTGCTAATTCTAACATTTTCACATTGACTCAATATAACATGTTGTATTATTTTCATCCATTGGAATTTTTGATGTGGACTACATGGTTGAGGTGCAGAGGTTCTTTCTTTACGTGTCTTTCCTAGTGTATTGCTTTAGGCTTGTTATGCACTCCTATAGCAAAGAAACCTATGAAGTTTCCTAAATTGCCAAGTTTAGAAAGGATATATGCTATAAGGTTTATCTTTGTTAAATTTGTTTTGTTGTTGAGACATTTTCAATAGATAATTATCARGTTGGGACCTTGTATTGTATTTGATGTCTTATTAAAATATGTTAAAATGTATAATTAAAAAGTTATCGTAAAATATTGATTGACAAAAAATGACATGGTAGGTGGGTTACATTTCAAATTGTTGAAGGTAATAGTTTGCACCCACGAGTTAAAATCTTCAAAATGATTATATGTTGAAAGAGATTGGAGAGGATATTTAACCCCTAAATGCCCAAGGCATCCAATTTAGATGTTGACAATACTTTGAAGTTAAATAAAACCTAACCAAGGTGCTATTTTTTAGTAGTTTATATTTTTGAAAGTTCTTTTTGAACTCTAGTTTTTGCATCAAAAATCTGATTTCAAAATTGATTGATGATTATTTTCCTATTCAACCAATCAATCTTGACTTTTTATAGTGATGATGGCTTTTAGAAACAAGCCTCAAATACACTAGATCTTGGAGAAAAAAGCACTTTAGAAACTCATTTAAAAAAACTGTAGAGTAGATTTTGTGAAGCCAAAAATTGATTGGGATTGTGTATGTTAGGCTCTTTAACCTCATATATTTTTGGTGACAAATTTTTTAGATTTGACATGTGAAAAGAGGATTGAAAGACTTCAAATTACTTTTGTAGTTTTAACACCCTCATGATCAAACATTATAATCTTTCAATCCATATGTGATATTGTATTTGATTTTTCCTAGGTGATCTCTAACATGTGTAGTTTGAATTTGTATCGTTACAATTCAAAAAAATTGATACAACTTATCAAAATGTTGGCATTTTTTCATTTTAGAGCAAATTCCTAGAAGCTCAAAAAGGCCTTGGGCATAGGGGTTAAATCCCCCAAGGATGGGGTCTTTTTGTTCCTTGTCCATTCATTAACCCTTCAACTACGTTGAGGACATTTTTTCATTGATGATTGAGAGACCATCTTTTTGTGTAGGACGAAAGTAAAACTATTCATCCTCAAAATTTTGTATGAAAAGGAAAATTGTTCTACAATACTTTGACTTCCAATTTTTACCTTTGAAATTTTTTAAACCAATGATTCTCATGGTATGAGAATTCATGATTTCCACGGTGACTCATCCGGCATTTAACCCTTAAAGGACCATTGTCCTTTCGGAGGACAAATAAAATTTTGGGCCGGTATCTACAGCCTCAGTTTTGTCCTGATTTTTTGAAACATTTTTTCAAGATAGAAAAATTGATCAACTTTGTGGGAATATAATTGTTTTTTAATCAGTGCCCAGGAACAAAAGTGATGCCCAAATAAGTTCAAAGCAGGGAAGAGGGGGCAACCAATTTTAAAAAAAAAATTAAAATTAAAATAATTTTTTTTTTCCCATAGATTATATTTTTGCATACATAAAAAGATTTGATTCATTCTACTTGGATTTGTTATGAGAAAGTTATGGACAATCTCGTCTAGGGTAATGTTATGGAAGTAAGAATCATTTTGAAAAAATAAGTTGTAGGGTTCATTTCTGAATGCAATTTTTACAATTTTTCAAAAAGCAAAAATTCCACATGGTTTATTTTGCTTGCTAGAACAATCTCACCATTGGATTTTGTGCATTTTAGTTCCATCTTGAAGATATTAATAATTTAGATTTATCTTCTCTCTTATACCTACTTCCACTTAACAATTTTTTAAAGACTAAAATTTATGCTTTTATTAATTTTTAAAATTCTTTTGTAGACTCTTAACTCAATTCTCCACCATAAAGATTTAAAGCTCAAAACTCTATAGTGCAAAAAATTAAAGTTCACAAGGTTGAAAGTCAAATAATCTAGTTCCACAGTGCTAAAAAATTTGTTTTTTTCACTTTAAACGTAGGTATCTTGCAATCTGTGCGGTCAAAATTTCTGAAATTTTTACCACATATTCTCATACTAGTTAGGTATAAGATCCTATGGTTAGATATGCAAAAAAAAAACAATTTTCAATTCTTTTTACTCTTTGGCATAAAAATGGCAGTTTTGAGTGTTTTTATGCAAAGAAAAGGCCTTCAGTTGGTCCTTTTCAAGATTAAGGGTTAAGGGTTTTGTTCACCCATTTCAAGTGAATCAATTTTCAATCTTTGTAGGAATATTCACTCTCGCATGAGATGTAATGTAGGACCACCCATTTCCGACAAGTGCCCCATAGCCAATCATAGATTGACTTATTTCCAACCAAGGCTAGAATGTTTTTTTCTTTTCTTTTCAAGGTTGGGACTAAAAGTTCATGATACATGTCCCGAAATAGTGCAGAAAAAAAGGAAATAGTGAGTAGAAAAGTAGTTTTATGAATGATCGGAATTGAAAGATGGCTATGGGTATGGAGCACTTTTTGCCTTTCAAAATTCATAGTAATGTCAATTCATGCAATAAAATTACCAAAGTTTTTGCAATCCCCATCATTTTTATCAACACACTTCTAAAAATAATATTTGCCTTGCATTGCTTCAGATTCGTCCAAATTCCTTATTTAGTCGGTTATAGGTGGTTCTACCTTATTTGAATTCTTGTTAACCCCACAAGGTTAAAGTTTATACTCCGCCTTTTCTTCACCTTCGTGCGAATATAACCCTTATGGGTTAACCCTTAAACGACGCCGAGGATGTTTTGCGTCTGATGAATGGCAAAGAATCTTTCCTTGTAGGAGAAAATTGCAACTTTTCATCCTCTGTATTTGGAGTGGAAAGGGGAGATCTTTTCTAGTACCTTGACTTCCAATGAGTATATTTGGCTTTTCAAAGTAGATGATGTCACACGGTATCAAAATGCATGATTTCCACGGCCACCGGTCCGTCCTTCAAGGGTTAAATTGGTTCAATGGAAGCACAGTACCAAGGATTTCAGATTCTTCCGTTCYCAATAGCTCCACGAACGATAAACGGGTAACGAAGTGACAAAGGAGAAATCATCCATCCACGACGTCATAGTTTAGGGTTAGGGCACAGGCGACACTGGGAGAAGAAGGCCAGAGACCCTCCCGGAACTCTTCCCTTTTGCAACCTTCGTCACCATCGCCTTCCTCGTCTCCGTCCCGGATCCCGCAGCTCGTCACGATGGTGGAGAAGACGAAAATCCGCAAGGATGAGGTCGTTACTCGCGAATATACCATCAATCTCCACAGGAGACTKCACGGCTGGTACACGGCTGCACCCCCCTTGCCTTAGAACATCAAATTGTCTCAAACGCGCCGGTGGAGCTAGGGTTCGAAGGCTTTGWTTTCCACGATTTTGTGGTTTTGTGGTGTCTCTCTCATGTATTGGTTATTCTGTAGCTTTTTTTGGACTGTGAATCGCATTGTGAAAAATTATCCTGCTCGCATTAATATGGGATTGTCGCAAGTATTCTGTTGGGGCAAGGGTTTGAYGACCTTTTCGTTGAGTGGMTTTTGTTCTGGGTGAGAGGTGTAGCTCATGCTTACTGTTTTTTCTAAATAGTTTTGTTCGGATCCGYGAAGTAAGTTGTGAGTCGGAGAGAATTTGTAGTTTGAATTTAGGGTTTGGTGGGAGCATTGGCTTCCGTTTCTCGCGTCAAGCGATATGGAATCATATGAGAGATTATTTCTTGTTCGTGAGATTAAGTTTTCAGGTTAGCACGAATGGACCGAAATCACCACTTKGATGATGTCATTTCAATTAGACTTTCCATTTTTTACGCCCTTGTTGATGAGTGAAAGAGGATTCCAGCGGCTGAAGAATACAYCTTGYTGGGATGCCCTATGTCCCCATACGCCATGCGAGAGTTTTATTGATAGAAATTTTAAATTCGCTTCTTCAACAATAGGTACACATTGATTAGGGCATGTACATTAGCGGAGCATCTGAGTGGCACATTTGAGTCCTTGGCGATTTGGGGTGTCTAAAATGTTTAAAATAGTGAGAAWATGAAAATCTGTTGTTTTCTCGTTCGTTGCAAGCTGGTTAGTGTTGACTCATCCTCTGCATGTCTTTAATTTTTTTGCCCGAGTTCTCACGGGACGTTTTTGTTCATTATTACAGCACCTTCAAGAAGATGGCACCGAAGGCAGTGAAGGAGATCAAGAAGTTCGCACAGAAAACCATGGGAACCAGTGATGTGCGAATTGATGTGAAGCTGAACAAGCACATCTGGAGCCGAGGCGTCCGCAATGTGCCCACCAGAATCCGCGTGCGCATTGCCAGGAAGCGTAACGATGATGAAGATGCTAAGGAGGAGTTGTATTCATATGTCTCCGCCAGTGAGRTTCCTGCGGAAGGGCTTAGAAACCTGGGAACCAAGATCATAGAGGAGGAAGAATAGGTCTCTGTTTTTGAGCTTGTAACATGTAAAAGGCAACCGTTCCTATTGGACCATATCTTCCCTCATTTGTTGCTTCCCAGCTCTACATCGAAGTCTCGTCTCTGCATCTCGCGACAGGTTTATTCGGTTGCCCGTCAACACTTCTCTATTGTTGTGACGCTGTGACGTACTGTCTTTCTATCCAGAATTACTTCGCAGCTTGACACTTATTGTAAGAATCGTGAGCTTGGATCTCTCGTGGAACTGCAAATTTTCTGCAGGTTGGGAATATCACCAATAAGTGGGGTTTTACGCAGCTTGGTTATGCTGGATGTTAAGTCAAATGCAACTGATTGTAATGCAACAGTCTATATCGAACAAACAAGCTCTTGGATATAATTAATCTTGTAATCAAATTTGAAATCAAATTTTCTGAGGGACGGTTTCCTGGGAACCAGTGTTATAGTTTCACTGTCTCAGTTGCCATTTCAAATCACCATCTAGAAAGTGAAATACTCTGAAGAGTGTAGGCACTGATACTGCAAAGATTGCCACAAGGACATCGGGCCACTAATTGGCTACCAATTAGAGATCATGAAACCTTCTTAAAGCAACTCCACCACTTTGTTGTTAGAAATCTAAAGAAATTAGCTTGCACTAAATCCATTTTTGCAGCAAAATGGACACTGTCGTTTTGTAATAATGGGGACGGGGTTTGGCACTTCACAGTGCCCCCTGTTTTCACTTGATTTTTTTGTGTTTTAATTCGAAGAGGGGCCTTGCCCCCCGTGTTCCGCCTTTCATGGCGTTCACGAGATACTCCCTCTATCCCAAAATAAGAGTGCACCTAGATACTCCCTCTACCCCAAAATGATCTTGAARTGATCTTAGGTTGGACAAATGTTTAGGATTGAAGTTGAAAATAATGTTATTTCAACCAATTTCAAGCTCTTAAGTAGAGTTTGGTGCACTCTTATTGTCTTGGAACTTTGAGTTTGAGAGCCTTTTCTAAAGTGCAATTTCTGAATATTGGAAAGCGAAAATTTGGGAGAATTTTCTAGGAGTATTAGGTAGGACGTTAAATCGTTCCTACGAAGGTGGGCCCCCCATGCGTGGCTTGTCAGAATCCCGGCCTAGCCCGGACGACTCAGCTAAGCGCAAGTGTGCAAGACATTGATGCTACAGGACATTGACCCTGAAAAATCCGAGAGAGAAGACCACTGCTGCCGTCCTGCGCCGGGCGGTGGTTTTAGGGTTTAATTTAAACTATGAACTAATTTACATATCCCACATTGTTTGTCTTACCTCCTACCACTCCATGAGTATATAAAGAGTTGTTTCTTCAATTCAAAGCACAAATCACAAAATACAAAATACAAATCACAAATCACAAAAAGTTGAAATAATTTTTTAAATTTTTTTAAAAACAACTTGTTGTGGTGCAACTCAAACAAAGTTAACATATTTTAGAGTTGCAAAACACAAATGGACACTTAAGTGTTTTAAAAGTTATCAAAATTTTCATTTGGAGGTCTAGTGTCCATTTGTATTATGTAGCATTAAAAAAAACTCTTTGAGTGGATAGCCAATCAATCAACCAATGGCTTGGGAGCTTAGGATTTATCTTTTATTACTAAATTGGTGTTCCAATCTTGTCCAAATAAAGATGTATTCAAATTTGCATTCAACCTACAAAATAGTTTATATTTATTGTACTAAACTTTCTATTTGGTGTAGTCTTGAAGCTATTAAAGATTGTGATTTATTAAGTTAAAAAAGTGGCTGTAACACATGGACAAGTACAAGTATGATTTATGAGCTTCTCCATTGAGGGTTGCTTTTATGTGAGCCTAGGAGCATGAGCCCATGAGCCTAAAAGATTGTACACTTGTATAATAGCTGTCTATATTATAGAAGCCTTCTAGGATTATAGTGTTAATTATATTATAAATACCTATATTATAGGTATATTATATTATAAGCACCTTCAATGGTTGTAGGAAATCTACTTTTACGCATGCTCACACACTAGCATTGTGCGATTACATCCAAAATGGCCTATTTGCCACATCCCTGTTTACTCCTCTCAATCATAGTCAAAATTGGTGTTACATGCATACCCTTAGATATCTGTTCCTAAAAGGGATGCGCTGTCCTGAAAAATGAAACTAAATAAAAAAAAGAACCTAAACATTGGCATAATCACCTATCCTTAAACCTACAACCATCCAGCAATCTTTGAAAGCGCCATTTAGTACCTGCATTCAAGAAACTTGACATGAATCACAAAACTTTCACTAAACCAAAGTTGTCTTCTGTCACATCCCTATCTAAGACATTTGGAATGAAGTTTCGTACTGGAAATAGGAATTGCAAATCTGAGTTTTGAAATAAGTTTTGTATTAAAAGTTTGTTTGTCTTTTCGACAAAGCCGTTTTGTTATTATTTAGCAAAATGTAGAATATTCTCACATGTTCTTCAAACTCTCCATTAAGCAATATTTTTATAAAATTTAGAATCTTTCCAAAAAAAACTGATTTGGAATGTTTCAATTTGTAACTACAGGTCAAAGTACGGTAGTCCAAGTAACTAGAATGAGAATGAAGTGGCTCTTAAGTGGCAAGCTAAGAATATTTAACCCTTGAACAACGCCGGGTGACCCTGGAAATCATCAATTTCTAAAACCGTGGGAATCATTGGCCTAAAAGAATCCAAAAATAATTGTTGGAAGTCAAAACACTGTAGAACATCTTCCCTTTCCACCACAAATTCGGAGGATGGATAGTTGCATTTCTATCCTACACAGAAAGATGCTCTCTCATTCATCGACCAGGAAATGGCCGCGGCGGCGTTTAGGGGTTAAGATATTTAACTACACTAATGATGGTAAATAGTGTTACCCATACTAATTATTTTAGAAATGCTAGAAGTTTTTACTCTTCATGAATTTTTTTACCGAGTGCATGGATCCTAACAGTACTATAGCTGGGAAAACTTTATACCTATAGTTGGTAAAAATATTCATTAAGAGTAAAAACCTATGACTGTTTTAAATCAATTAGTGTAGGTACCGCTATTTACCATCATTAGTGTCCTCTGGGTTACCTCTTTGAGCACAATTGGTATCTCAAATGCATCATAAGTAGTCATATATGCAATAGATTTTTTTTTAGATAGTTACCTCACCCCTGATTGATTACACATGATGTTGGTTTAAATTTCAGACTTATTATCTCCTGTTTGTTGCTTCGGCCTGTGCAATCTGAAGTGATCTCTGTGTACAGAATATGCAAGTGCATTATGCATTAAAAGCAGACTCACGTACCTTCTCCAAACAAAACGTGAAGACCCTCTTCACTTCTTCCCCGTCTTCTGAGTTGAACTTCACCTTCACTGCTTGTAGACCTCTTTTGTCTCCTGGTCCATGAAATACCATCGGTGATACCATCTGCAGAAGCATGAGAGGAACTTCAGAACTGGAGATGCACAAGACGAACTGAATGAACTCAAGGGACAATRAACGGACAAGAGTATATTGTTGGGTTTAGGGTTTATTGGAAGTGAAGAGATAATCATACCTCCCACTCTGAGAAATTGAGAAGTGGTGAATACATTGGATCACGGACAGTAGACCCGAATTCCTCAAGAGTCAAGTATCTTTCAGTCGCGTCCCAAGCTCTGGCAGCGCTCACTGGCCCACTTACCTGAAAGCCAAAGGGTTACTTCAATCTAATCAGGGTTCAGATTAGGAGCATCTTAACCGAAAAAAATGTCCAAGCTAGAAAACAGAAGTCCGCTTTGGAAGCTAACATATTGGTTGGAGTAGCTTTCAGAGCATATTTCTACTGTTCAAAAATCTAGGGTATGATTTCTTCTTCCTATTTAAAACTTCCTTGAAGCTTCCTACATGATTTATTTCAATTCTCTAACGATATGARAGTGTCCGCTCTTGATCATTTGGGCACTTGGAAGTAAGGCGAGGAACTGTAAAACAGGAAGTTAAAATTCGCTGGATCGTGGAACTTGAATAAAGTTTGAGAAAACACGGCTTCAAATTCGACGATGTAATATCGCCTGCTAACGCAAATGGGAAAGCGGAAATCAAAAGGTAGGAATACCAGTTTCTTTTGAGCACAAGTTTATTTTAAATGGATAAACGCATAGGCACCGGGACAAAAGATTACCTTGCCTGCAAGAATCTCCTCCACCCTAGCGGGCATTGCAAATGCAAAAGCTGTTTTGATGCCACTATCTTCCTCAGGCCAATCATTGCGCATCAACGCATCCATCTAAACACAGAAAGGATGTCACTTAGAAAATAATAWTGCAACTAATGAATCCCCAACAATTTATCTCTGCTGAACAACCACAGCGTCATCACACTTGTTTCGGATGTGACCTTGTGGTAGAAATATCACAAAGACAGTGCTACTGCAACAGTTTTAATTTGAGATATTGCATATAAAACAAATGTTCACATTTCTGAGCCTACCACACCATAATTCCGATCCAGTTGTAAATGTTTCACTTTTGAAATGCTTGTTCACAGTAGACCCAGACATTTCAACAGACGCATGAGACAAACATTTCCTCCAAGGGTGATTAGTGATTTCGGCCCGGCCCCACCCACCACATAGCACCAATTGCTTAGCATGAGTGTTAAGCCACATTAGCTAGTGGGAAGTAAACTAACCTATTGTGTGCTCACATTTTCAAGGAAGTTAATTGTAACTAAGAGGGAGTTATACTTTCAAGTTTGCTACCTGTTCGCTACTGGGTTGGTGCAAATGGATTGAGGCACTTCAAACCATTGCTACTGTATTATCCAAAATCAAAGAATAAACAAGTGGAAACGAATGAAAATTCATTGCAAACCAGTTGGTGGGAGTTAGCACCAATTTGCTGACTGATGCTACTTAGGCACTGCGGGCATTTATATATAATAAATTAAAATTAGTTAAAATTGCTGCTTGGTTGGTGCAGGCGGGGTCAAAGTCAAAGCTGCATCCTCTATCAAACAAGGAAAAATCAAAATCAACTAGCTGAAGGASGAGGCACCAGAAACTCTCACCTGAACCCTAACAACAGTGGTYGGGGGCATGAGAGCCGTGGGTTTGCGTCCCTCTAACGGCCACARCTGTTGTGTGGTATCCACATGCTGCATGAACTCCGCCAGCATCGTATCCGCCTCGGAACTCTCGCCATTGCCTTACCACAAATTGCTTTCCACTTGAGAAAAAGGTTCTAGAATCAGAAGAAGGTTCTAAAATGCAGTGTAACGACTGTAACAGCTCYATGTAGTTTGTTTACAKTCATGTGAGYRAACTTGGTCTCGATCACGTARTGAGCCT
This sequence comes from Pleurozium schreberi, assembly GCA_006891605.1. Classification (NCBI taxonomy): domain Eukaryota; kingdom Viridiplantae; phylum Streptophyta; class Bryopsida; order Hypnales; family Hylocomiaceae; genus Pleurozium; species Pleurozium schreberi. The sequence continues at coordinate 81,624 of VACF01000796.1, read as the reverse complement.
GACATKGATGAAAACRGAACTGCCGAATCGACCAAAATAAAACAGTCATTGCAAATAACTCAACAAAGCATACRGAAGYGAGCCCTCCTAGCTTTCATAACAAATTATTAATTGGACCCGCAGCTTTCGAAATCATGTTGATTGCTCATACTCAGAGCCATCAGTCAATTCATCTTGGTGTAGCTCAAAAACCATGTTCTCATTATAATTATATCGTTACAAGAACTTTTGCCAACATCGCAGGGAGATTGATCTAGCAAAGAAAAGAGAAGCATGGACATGTCCAAATTGATTAGTTCCTAGCCATCCAACAAAAATCAATGAAGTAAATGTCAACCTACTTACAGAACATCTCCCCATGATACATCTCCCCATAATTGATGTTCACAAATCACAAAAGGAAATCCCAATTTTCCTATAAATGCTATTTCATGAGATACCTTAAACCCTAAAACCCAAAAGACGAGACCTAACATCGCGGACAAACCTCAGACGGACTCCCGCGTTTCAACCCCAACTCTCAAATTTCAATAACGAACAAGAGCACAGAGTAAGAAACAACATTCACTAGCAACACACTCAAAGCTCTTGAATCCTACCACTTGGGTTCCCAACATTTTCATTCTAACATAATTCGAATGTGAAAATTTGGCAAGTGTAGGATATTCCAGAGTGCCATTTCAAAGAAGGTCATAATGAAGAGTTTTGAGTGTAGATTCAAACCAGATAAAGCACGAGGAACCACAACGCAATGACGATTGGAGCGCACTGCTAATGGAGCTCCCCCGCTGTTGTTGCTGTAAACTCTTGTTTCTGCAAATTGGCACGTACTCTTGTTCCATGAATTCAGAGACTTGGCAGCAGCACCATCGGTGACACGTCTCTGGTCCTTGCACAACCAGCAGGGGTGCGGAGCAAGGGAGGCCATAGCTGCCGAAAAGTTTCAAAAACTTCGAAATTCTTAAGAAGCAGTTCCAGTTCTAGGCTTCGTCGTCTTCGCAATCCTTGTGCAATCCTGTTGTACAGTGATCTCCTGGTAATACGTCCCGCGGTTATAGATACGAACCCCTCGGTAACGATACGGTCCATGATATCACATTCTGTAATATCACATTTTGTGGTTTCTTACCATAATTAGGTTAAAATCCATTAGGACCAGCTTTTTTTTTTGGGTGGGTGGGTGGGGTTGAGGGGGTTTGAAAAAATGCCAGGGTGGCCATCACTTAAAGTTTGGTGAAGCATTTTATTTCTTCATACACAAGTTAAATCATCCCATTGTGGTCAGAATTGGAATAGGCCCCATTGTGGTCAAAATTTTAATGGTGGTGTACATTTGAGTTCTCAAATGTACACCACCATTAAAATTCTGATCACAATGGGGCCTAATCCAAATTCTGACCACAATGGGATGATTTAACTTACATCTTTTGGACAAGAAAACACTTTTCAATCAAATTCATGCAGTTTTTCATCCAAATTTGGCAAGTTCATCCATATTTTTGATAGAAATGAAAAATATTTGGCAAAAAAATATTAGTGTTATGTGGTAAAAAGTAGATATTTACTTTGAAATGGTACAATCTCGCACCATGGTGCCAAAACAAAAGGGTTGATGAGGACTTACCTCTTTTCCAAACCCTCTCTTCAATGAAAGGACACGTGAGGAATTGCAAACCTCACTTCAATTACCTCATATGTATGATTGGCAAGGAAAGCTCCATATCCTAGAGGTCCATGTAGAAGAAGAACCTATGAAAAATGTTATTGTTTTTCTCATCATTTTGAAACGTCCTCGTACCCAAAGTTTAAGAATTTTTTTTGTTGAAAATGGAGTGGTGGCCTTCAAATGCAACAAATTCACATTCATGAAATTGTATTTAAGAAGGACTATAAGTTTGCTGGAAGACTATAGGGCTTTTTGAAAGAATCATTGAAGTTGATGAGAGTCTAACTTCTTTTCATAGGTGGATCTAGGATGATAGAACCAAAAAGTATGGGCATTACATCATGAAGGTAAAAAATTTCGAGGTAGACAATGCATGTAGTCAAATGAAATCATTGTGTCTCCCTCATCCTTGAAAACCTCAAATTTGACACCTTTGTTAGGCTAGTTGTTTCCTAGTTATAAAGATATCAACATGTTTAGTTTTAAAAAGCAATGATGTGGGTTTCATTAGAAACCATCCAAATCAATGGCTAGACTTAGATTGACAGCTTATTATTATTTACCAGTTAATTTTCTACTCTATTTTTCAATTTATAGTTGACTACATTTATATAGATGAAATTTTTGCTTGTTGGATGATTCTAAAATGTGTGGTCAAATGTTAAAATTAGAACTTATTTTATGAATCCAAATCAATGCAACAAMTACAACAGATGCCAATACCATTTTTTGGAGATATTTTTGTTTGCAATGATAGTTGGTAACACAACGAGATCAACTTATTTCTCTCTTTGATCTGCAAGATTTGATGATTGAAGAGTGAAGGCCAAATTTGCCATATAGTTGCATTTCTTAAGTAGAAATTTAGTTAATAGATTTGATATAAGTAGTATGCTTTTAAAATGACATTTAAGAGCCGATCCCCTATTTGAAGAAGCTTAACTCTTTCATACAATTTTCAGTAAATATCATAAAAAGAGAAATGGAATTAGCATCTAACACAAGTTGTTTCATATTTTGTGGACCTCCATGGAATTAGCTACAAATTTTTGAAATGTAGTGGTCACTAAAAGCAACCACCTCTTGAAATGTACAATAATGGTACATTGAAGAAAGCAAAGTATACCTTTGTGTCATGATCTCTTACAGAATACAACCGCTTTTAAAGCAAACTACCTTAAGTCTCCTAATGCTTTTGTAATCTTTTTTGTAACAAAACTTATATATCAATTGTTAAAAATAAAATCAGGTGTGTAAAATCACACCAAATGAAATTCCTATGCTATAATGTATTTCGTTGTTGTATGCCAATCTGTCCATTTTTCTATTGCATTCTATTACTTACACATTGCTTTAGTGTCTSTAAAGACATTCAATGTCGGAAAACCTTCATCAATGAATTGAAAAGAAAAGAAACTTAAAATATCATTTGGCCATTTTTTTTGCACCAACTAACCCTAAAGTACTTCGATGTCCGTTTCTGGATACAAATTGAAAATCAATTTTCTTTCTCATTATTGTTGAATGAAAGTCATCTTAATTTGTGGAGATACTTTATGAAGTTGTTGTCTTATTTAATGGTTAAATTTGGTGTTGCGAAAGTACATGTTTACTTTTCTAAGATTACAAATGTGGAAGTATGTCATGTGATTGACTAAGCCAAAACTGCATTGACTTCAGTTCAAACTGAATTTGGAGAAATAAAGTCATAGATTTAAAAAACAAAAAAATTCTAAAAATCACCATATCAGAAGAACCTCATTTTAAATTCATTCCAACAAAATTTACTCAAAAATTGAAAACATTTTGCTTGTAATTTTATTTAGAAGGAATTTCAAAATTTCCCTTTCAAAATTTATAGAAAATACTGGTGATAGCATTGTTGAATCTGACTATTCACATGGAATCCAAAATTCAAAGTCTACAACTTGCATTTGTATATGAATTCCAAAATATTCTTCCAAATAGTACTTTATGATTATTTTCCCCAAATCCTAAATCTTCCGAATAGTACTTTATGTTCTGGAGTAGACTCTGGACATTTAGGGGTTAAGAAATCCCTTCTCGAATTTTTTTTGATGTAAGGCTCCGCTGCCCACAGTGCAGAGCCCAAAACCCTGCGGGCAGCAGAGTATCGAAATTTTCCGAGATGGGATTCCTTACCCTATTCAAAATCGTCAACCAAAGTGAGGTGGCGTCCCACACGAAGCAAGAGACAACGTGGTCCCAAGCAGAAACCCTTTGCCTTCCAAGGGACAAGCCCCTTTGCAGCAAGACGCATGGCCCCGACGCCATAGCCGGATCCTCTCCAAGTTACTTCAAGCTTATTGCATTTCCTGGAGYAACATCAGCAGCAAACATAGCAGCTTGTCCTCCTCTCCTATAGCTTTGATCTCTGCTTCCCTCTCTCCTTACTTTTATTTCCCWTTGGTATTCTTAGGTTAGTCCGTYATCACGAAATCTCCGCCGATTYTCTCCTCTGRAAGCRAGCTTCGCTAGGTATACGCGAGTGCAATTGAAAATTCCTTGGATTGAGGTGATCGCCGAAGTCAAATTACTGAGTAGACACATCTAGATTTCATTGSAGACAAKATCCCGKTGTCGCTAAGRCYACAGACATTTTCACAGAGTGGGGGAGGTTTTAACGCTTTTAGTTACTGGCAGTACTGGAAGAASCGGCCTTGTATAACCGCGGCGTTCCTGTTCTCTGGTGCGAACTTGCAATTGCGGTCGTGTTTGTTGTGATAATTAGCAACGAGGTGAGAATCTAGAGCTTTGMGTTGGCGCTCACCATTTTGGACAAACCCTAACTCCTGACCGTCGTCGAGCTATGCTTGGTCGGTCGGAGCTCCCGAGCGGGCGCGTGTCTATAATCGATCACTTGTGAGCCCTTGCTAGTTTGATTTTCTGAGGTGCGTTTCAATCTTCCTTCTCTCTTGCGTCCCTTTTGTTGTTTTCAATTTTATTTCGTTTTTCCGGAGTCTGGTTGGGAGTGAGATTAAGGATGATGTATCGCATGGTCCCGAGAAGGCGTACATTATTTTCTTGAGGGATTAAGATTCTCTCGTGGCCTCGCAAATTTAGGTCTCCGTCTACTCCAWTCTTACTTGCAATTTGAATTTTACGGTCAACCTTCTGTAATGACACTATGCGGGGAAAATTAGGCTCCTGACGCATGTGTTCACAACTTGAGATGTGAAATTTGTCCATTCAGATGAGTAAACAACATGAAATTTGCAAGGAATTTCCCATTGCAGGTGTCATTACAGAGGGTTGATTGACCTGCCAACCCTAAACCCTAAACCATGTTCAGCTTTCACCTCAGGTCTGGATTCTCTGCTTATCTTAGATAGAGTGCTCGACCGATGCGGTTGCAGTTGTAGGTGGATTGGGTGTTACTTTTTGTTCTATAAGTACGGAGCAGGATGTGTCCGTATGTAGTAGAAACGAGGGAATGAGAAGTTTTCTCGCTTAATCTGTCTGCTCCTTTCTTGCCATTGGGATACACGAGGACGAAGAGTATCCAACGCTCTACGCTGTTGTCTCTGCCTTCAGGAGTATTGAGTATGATGCTTTGATTTACGTGATTGTTAGGAAGTGTGGAGATCGCAATTGGAAGTGATGCGTTTCTTGGTGGCAGAAATTGCTTAGCACCTTTTTGTTTTTCGATTTAGGTTTTGGTGGAGACGGAAGTAGCCAGRGTTTGGAGTTTTTTCGCTTCAACGGTGAAGGTGGCGAGATGGATAGTAGGATCCCGGAGGCGGATCCCGAAGGGCACCGAGTGGCGGATGTGCAGTTGTTTCAGGAGGATGTTGTGCAGAACTTGTCGAACCCGGGGCGGATTGGCATGGTGACCAGGGTTGGAGGAGACTCCTCGGATTCCGAATCGTCGGATAGCGAGGACGACGAGGACGGAGAGCATGATCGCACTCTGGCGGAAGGCTGCGCTCGCATTGTGTGGATTGATTCGCCTCAGGAGTCGGTGGAAAACGTGTCGGACTTGCAGGTCGTGGACAGGGCATTTCTGCATGGCGATATTGTGGCCATGGCATCCGATCCTTTAGGGCAGACCGGGACGGTGATCGATGTCGATATGTCGGTTGATCTGGAGATTTCCAACAAGGAAATTGTGAAGGATATCGACAGCCGGCTGCTTCGCCGAGTACGTGTACTTTTATTTTGTTCTCTCGCTTAAATTGTCTCCTTTCATTTCTGGATAGCAGCTACTTCATCAATTGCAGGGAGCTGAAGATTGTGCAAGCCGACTGGTGCTATTGTGTTTTTCCCTGCTCTTGAGTGTTTTGCTAACARCGTTTGCGTAATTCTATCTATTTTTACGTAGTCCAAACTATCCCGCGGGCTGCGTGTATAGCACACACTGCTTTTTTATTATCCCTTTAGCACTGGCTTTCCCTCTATGCTTCTGTAAATGGAATTCGGATCTGTCGGTTTTTAGTGTTCCAGTGGTAGCTCATTTCTGCAGTTGAGATTYTCAAATTTCTTTTGATAGGCGAGGGTTTTACCAAGATCTGCAAGCGAGCCACTATCTGGACAGTTCTAGTCCTGTGCTGGGTGTGAATTTCGACCCCATTCGGATTCATTAGGTTCGATCTGCAGATTTTGAATCATTGTACAGTTGGAAATGGGAAACGTATTTTGCTAAGCTACTTCATGGTGAAGGTGATGAGAGTATTTCTAGGGCTCTAATTGGCTCCAGTAAAACCTTGGTTTATTCACATCCTGTCAGTTATTTAAGAAAAAAACATATTTTCCTTCAGCTTTTCAGTGACTGCTTTAACTGTATTAGCGAGACCAGTATCCTGGACGTGTTCTTTTCAGCGATTTATCAATTGTGCTTCTAGTCTTCTAAAATCCACTTCATGTAGCTTTGATGTGCAGTTTTAACTTCTCTTACAACTTGCTTTGACAGTATGTTTGATGTCTGCCTAGTCGTTTCCTTTACCTTCGAGTGGCAGGTTGAGCAGCGTCTCCATCGTCGTATTGCAAACCGTCTCAAAATTAGGGTTTATTTCACGAGAGAAACATCTAGTTGCAGATTCGTCCTATTTTAACGGTTTCAGGGTTTTTTGCCGTCCGTATATTACCGCCAACAGCTCGGTTTAGTCGTCTGTGGTATACAATATCGGTCAATATAAGAGGATATGTCACTCACCAAGGGTCTACTTAGGATGCAATCTGGTGTATGGCTGGAATCATTGAAGTGGGATACGTTCAGCAGTATTTATTCAGCAGATTTATACAGAGCATTATATGGCAGTCGTTCCACCTACCTTGTACAAAGATATGAAGCGGGAAGATTAAATTGGTTATGAGTTAGATGCAGAGACAATTGGACACGGTGGAGCCTGTTGATTAGATGTTTGGAATGTGAAATCCGGAATCATTGTGGTTGTTCTTCAGGAGAGCCTCATGGTTAGGTTTCCTGCTATGTAGCTTAGGTRTTGCACTTACTCAGTAGGTGGGTATCAGCAGGGACATTTTTATTCAATTTTTGTTGTTGAATACAGACAAGACCTACTGCGTATCTATGAAATGCTGGTTGTTTCAGGGGAATTCATAGTTTGCTCTAAATTTTGCAGGTGCGTGCATTAGCACCTGGGGATAACGTTATACACGGTCACTGGCTTGGTCGTGTGGAGGAAGTATTGGACGATGTGACGGTGGTATTTGAGGATGGAAGCAAGTGTAAAGTTCAGCATGCGGAGCCAGGCCGTCTCGTTCCTAGTAGTGAAAGCTTAATGGACGACACAGAATCGCCATATTATCCTGGGCAAAGGGTTCGGGCGGCTACTTCAGGTTTTTTCAAGAATGCAAAGTGGTTGCGGGGCTCCTGGAAAGCGAATCGAATGGAAGGGACAGTCGTAGATGTTGAAGCCGGTGAGTAGGTGGGGTAGGATGGGGTAGGATGGGGGATTRCTATTGTTGGAGCCTATCTCTTATTTTTGTATCTGTTGAAGGCCTTTTGTCGTAAGCTTTAAATACACGAGTGTTAAATGTTGAGCAGGTATGGTTGTTGTATACTGGATCGCTGTTTCAGCCCTGCACTCTTCCGCGGTTCCTTCGGAGGAGCAAGATCCCCGGGATCTTGTACCCATGACGTTTTTCACTCATACCAACTGGCAAATTGGGGACCGAGCCCTTCTTCCGCAAGGGTTTAAGTTTACTGTTGAAGAGACTGGAGGAGTGTCAGATGTTGTTTCTGAAGCAGGCCCACTAAAATTGCGGAAAGGAGAGTTGGAAGGTCCATCTGGAAGTACAGATGAGATTGTTGCTGGACCGACTCCCCAAGCAGATGGAACAGTCGATGAAGTAAGAGATGGAGGGGCTGACGAGATTACTGCTCCCAATAAACGTAAAATAAACAAGCTTAGGAAAGTGACCAAGAAAGAAAGAAAAGCATCAAGGAAGGACAAGCATGTGGAGAAGGCTGCCTTGGTTGTGAATACCAGAACACGTGTGGATGTATTATGGCAGGATGGCAGCAAATCTTCTCAAGTTAATTCCTGTTCTTTAGTCCCAGTTGAGCATCTTGGCGACCATGATTTTTGGCCGGAGCAGTTCGTGCTTGAACAAGGCCCCGATGGAGATGAATTCGATAACGAAGTGCGTCGTGTAGGTGAGAATTTATTTGTTTACATTGTAAGATAAAGGTGTCAGTTTGGAATTCGTTCTGCATTTTGGCTCTTTCTTTCTTTTCTATATTAGGCATGGCGGGAATCATAGGTTTCCAACGCTCTGCTCCTGGGTAGTGGTTTCAATCCCCGGATCCAAATCCTTTTCTTCTTTGGGCTAACTCTGACACCTTAATGTAGCATGAACATAGATCTTCAAACATTGGGAGCTCTTACAGCGTCTTTGCTAATTTCAGTTCTTTCCAGTTCTCAGGGGCCTTCTGGCTTGTGCTCTAAAACCAGTATCAAGGATAGTTCCATTGGAGTGGGTTGAATCTTTGGCTACAGTGACTCCGGTGATGAATTTTATTTATTCTGTTAAGGGAACTCTCACGTGCAGCACCATTGTTAAATGACAYTTATCCTGGTATTTATTAGTTTCTGTTAAACATGTGATCAATTATGAAGCTTTTTTTTCCTGCTTCTCAAGCAATGCTAATATAATGGTATTCAGGCATTTTAAAAAACGTTGATGCAAAGCAACGCACAGCAGTGGTAAGATGGCTGAAGCCTGTTGCACGCCCTGAGGAGCTTCGGGAATTTGGTGACGAAGAAACTGTGAGCGTGTATGAGCTTATTGGACATCCAGATTATGCGTACTGTCTAGGAGATGTTGTCATTCGTCTCTCTCCTGCACCTTGTAGTGTCTCTGAATCYCAAGCAGATTTATCCGAAACATCAAGTGTAGAAGGTATGTATCTGATGTCTTTGGGTTTGTTGCAAATGAATCTTTATCTTCATAATGGTGAGAAAGATATACCATGCGAGTCTGTTATTGCAGTGGGCAGCTTGCAGTAAGCAATGTTATGTTGGGGATGACAATGATATCCGTAGAGATATCATTCTTAATGGTTGGGGATGTGATTCTGCGCCTCACAGACATCTTATGTTTGCAAAGCAGATGCTGAGGAACGTGATTTAGATGCCTCTGAGAAAGAGGGAGGGCAGACTTTAAATTTGCAGACGCGGAAGATGAAGACAGAGGGTCGTGCCTCAAAATCTCTGGATTTATCATGGGTTGGGATTATCATAGGTCTGCAAGATGGGGACATTGAGGTCCATTGGGCAAATGATATGATTTCCAAGGTCTGTGGCTGTTTCTTCTCTGCCTTCCTTCTTACATTTCCTTCCGTCAAATTCAATGTTTCTGTAGTACAAAGGTGGTGTGTTATTCCTATTAGGTTTTTATACTGCAAGGGTTCATTTATTTTTGTTAATCATGCCCTTGAGTGATGTGGAATGCCCTCAGGTTGGACCACAAGCAGTATTTGTAGTTACTCGAGACGAGGATGACATGTTATCTGCACACACATCTGATCTTTTTGACGAAGATGAGAATGATGGTGATGACGCTGGCAGCTGGACAACTGTAGACTCCGCTGAGCAGCGCGGTCGTGAGGTATTGATTCATTAGAGCATATGCGTAGTGAATGTTAAGTGTCTAGGGTAGGATTAACTAGACTAAAGATCGAATGGTATCTGCTGAATATTATTAAAAAAATTCCTAGTTGGAAGATTTTATTCAATTCTTCTGGTTGTCTTGTTTTTTGTTTAAGAGATTTTGAATTATTTGAATGGATGAATCCTCAATTGTCCTTATCGGCTAGTAGGGTGCRAAATCCCTATTACAAGAGGCGCTGCAGGAGGTAGCGGTTGCTAGAGTTATCAGTATCATTATTTGCAAGGAAGTATGTCTAGTTGTGCCCCATCATAGTTCAAAGACTTATCAATATCCTTTTTTTTTTGCCTTGCTCTTTTTAGTCGTGGTTTGGTTCAATATCTATTTTATTCTAAGCAACATGTGCCTACATGTTCTTTTTCTCATTCCTGATTGCTCTTGCAGTTAGGTGACGGTTTGGAACAGTTTAGCGAGGAGGATGTTCTGAGAAGGGATCCAAGGCTTGCTCTAGATACTGTGGATGATGATCCTGACAGCTTGAACCCTCCTCGATTCAGAGGTCCGATTGCAGCAGCGATAGGACTTGTGTCTCGGATGGCTAATGGTCTCCTTGGACTTAGGGGCCATAACAGGGATGCGCCGCATAATCGAAATATTCAAGGTGGTTCACGTACAATGCATGGTTTGGAAGAGATTCTTGGTGATATTAACTCAGGAAGTTCCGAAAGAGACTCTCGCTATGTAGTTGATCGTCTACGGAAAAGGGATACAGCCTTTCCTGGTAGGATGCATGCATACTTCTGCCTATTATTCTCGCCAATGTTTGTTAGGTTTATTGTAAGGTTCCAGTAATCACCTCTTAGCTCTTTGGATCTTTACATTCAAGAAAATTACAGTATCGGAGTACCTGTCTCTTCCCTCAGTTAAGTCTTTTGTTTTCAATCCTGTTTTATTATTTCTTATTGCTGGTTATTGTCTGTCATGCATTTTCTCCTCTGTTGCGTCATATAGTAGACTAACAATACCATGTTGATGCAAAATATAGGTACCTTAACTCATGAAACGGATGAGAGGACTGTCTCAGGTGAACAAGGTGATGAAAGTCAAGGTAGAATAGTTGATGAACTTGTTTTTCATCATCTGAAGTGACGTTGATGGAATATTTGCATGCTTACACCGTTTGATCTTCACCTTCGTATAATTTATGACGAGTGTATTGTTCATTATGAACTCGCCTGAGTGATGTACTATTCTTATGCTGCAGCTACTGCAAAGGATGAATATAATGGACGTGCTGCATCAGGCGAGCGAGTTGATTCAGATTTTGGCAGTGGCTTAGAAGATACAAGCATTTCAAAGCTTTCTATATCTGGAGTAGATACTACAGTGGACAAAGTATCTCATGTAGATTCAAGAACGRTGTCTGGCTCCGATACGAGGGTTCCAATGTTTATAAACTTCAAGCACTTCGACCTAGTGTCTGACCCATCTGACCACCATTATGTTGGTGAAACTGCCCAGGTAATAGACTCCCTCTGTTTTCTGATCCTGCTAAATCTCTAAAGTTGTTGATAAATTCTTGCTTCAGTAATTTGAAACTGGAGGTCATTGGCAGTACATTGGAAAATTTGGTTTTCTAGTTTCTTGTCATATAGGAATGTCACATTTGGAGAGTACTGATCGGGTCAGGTGACGCATTTACTTGTTGAGAGGACGGTTGACATGCTGCCACACCTTGAGGAACTTTTGCATCACAACATCTCACAGGTTCTTGTTCGTACGGATGCAGGCAAATCAGCGTAAATGGGCAAAGAAGATCCAAAGCGAGTGGAGTATTCTTGAAAAGAACCTCCCGGGTAATTTGCACTTCTACCACACTTCGAATATGTAGCTTAGGCTGAACCGCTCGTAGATAACCTCTTATTCGTGGGATTTTCAATTAGAGTAGATGTGCATCGACTCTTTTGGAAATATGTTTTTCTGTGAAATGTTTTCTTACCTTTTGTAAAATTTCGTTTCCATTCAGATACAATATACGTGCGGATCTACGAGGAGCGAATGGATCTATTGAGGGCTGTCATACTTGGTGCACCCGGTACTCCTTATCACGATGGGTTGTTTGTTTTCGACCTATATCTGCCTCCTGAGTATCCCCATACGCCTCCTGTACGTTCTCCACCTTTCATCTCATGATTCTCTACTTACATAATTTTTACCTTTAGGATTCTTATAAACTTTCAGGATTATTGAATTCAGCGCAAGTGTAGATTGTGAAGTTGCAACACTGAGTTTGGCTGGTGTGATTTTAGATGTGCATCAGCTTTCCRATTTGCCTTCAGAAAACGCGTMTTTTTTGTAAAGCGACTYAATTTTCAGTTGTTTATGATCATTTTGCAGCAAGCTTATTATCACTCTGGAGGTCTAAGGCTAAATCCAAATCTTTACGAGAATGGGAAAGTGTGCCTTAGTCTTCTCAATACGTGGTCAGGGAAGGGAACCGAAGTTTGGGACCCTCAAGAATCAAGTATTCTCCAGGTCCTAGTGTCAATCCAGGGCCTTGTGCTGAATACAAAGCCCTATTTCAACGAAGCGGGTTATGACCGACAAGTTGGAACATTGGAAGGGGAGAAAAACTCTGTTGTCTACAATGAAAATTCCTTTTTGTTGTCTTGCAAATCAATTCTGTACCTTATTCGAAGACCACCCATGGTATGTAAACTTCTCATCTAGGTTATCTTTGTTTCTGGGTAACATACTGAAGAAACATCTTAGATAATCAGCTGAAGCTAATGATAGAACTAGCTGAACTTACCGATGTAAATATTCTCGTTACTCCAAACATTGAGTTCTGGCTTTTGTCATGCACTTCTCGTCCTGTTCTTTGCATCAGTATGATTGAAAAAGTATTGAYGTTATWACATCTTCCACCCACCCTGATMTATTCAGTRSTAGTGTTTTAACTTAGTGAGGTCTGGTGCAGCATTTTGAAGATCTTATCCGGCAAAACTTTCTGCTCAAGGGTGCTGGTTTGTTAAGGTCATGTGAGGCTTACCTTCAAGGGGCACCGGTAAGACTGTTTTTTGCTCGCCTATGAGTTTGTTCATGCTACCATGTGCACTTCTGGAAATTTGCATGCATCAGTCTAATTTATATCGCTTTTTTTCTTAGTTCTGGTAATAACAGTTCTATCCAGTAATGGATTTTTTTGTTACTTGGACTTAGAAGTACCGAGAACCTGTTTCTATGTAATTGTAGTTCTTTGGATCATCATCRAATGCATAMTTGTTAGTTTGTTGGATCATAATTTCTGTCTTCCTATTCACGGTTCCAAYAATATTTGTGCTCTTGTCGCTGTACAGGTTGGCTCGCTTGTTGAGAACAAAAATATCTCGACATTAGCGGACACTGAACTGGTTGGAGCTGATAGAAGTTCAGCTGGGTTTAAACTGATGTTGACCAAACTCGTGTTGAAGCTCAAAGAAGCATTTAAGGGGCTTGGTGTTGAATGTGACATATCGTCATGACAAAGCTCATTATGGGACCAAAGTTCCCTCTGTTAAGGTACTGTGAAATTGAGGAATATTTTCTTGAGATGGATCAAATGAAACACCTTATGAAATATTTTTTTCATTGAGGTCATGCTGGAAGGGTCAGATTTCTTCGGACTGAAACTTGACTCCACCAATAGGTTTGAAGTGAAAACACCTCTACATGAGATGATCATTTAACCTGTTCCCACGGATTCTACATCTCCAATCGGTCTGTTCTTCTGAGAAAATTATTTTCYKGCTTTGTCAAACCTGGTAGTAACTAGATTAACACATGATTATCCGACTTGGTATTGTACTCTTTCTATCTGAATTGGGAAGACTCACCCTCTCGGTTACTAATTGTTGCCGACTCAAATTGCTGTACTATTGAGCTCGAACTCAATGATCTCGTTCTAGATAGTCGTGTATGTCAAATTCCCTCAAAAATCACTCGCGGTGCTGAGAATCTCTAATATTAGTGGAATTTAATGCCTCTAAAGTGCTTAGAGAAGCCGACTTGAAAATTCTTACGTGAGATGAATCTTAGCTTATTCAGGTGCAGGATTACGCGGGAACTCAAGACTGAGCATGTGCTTCAAATTTATTTCACTGTAGCCGGGGTCCCACGAAACTGGTAGCAATCATTTGAGAGCCCATTAGAAAGGGAGTTTGTCACCTTCATCTTCACTCTGGGTCGTCCGGTTCGGTGGAACTGAATTCTGCACCAATCCTAGTTCTAAAAACTGAAAAGGTGGTGATCGTAGTCTTGGATGGAGCGCAGAATTTGGCAGCACTTGGTTGAGGTCAACTCACAGTTAAATATGCCGCCGCTTACGAGCAAAAAGTCTATCCATGAGAATATTGTTTCTTGAACACATGTGATGGTGTTTATGGCTCTGGACCAAAGGAGAGGAGCCTCGGCATTGACATTAACCCTTAAAGGACGAGGCGGACGTTTTGCTAATTTTCATCCATTCTTTTTGTGAAAGTGACCACACATATTCACATATGTCAATCATCATGGGAAGTCAAATTTAGTGTCTTTAACTACTTCCATATTTTAGATAGTCCAAAAACTATGAAGATAGTAAAGATTTTCACATGAAAGTGTTTTGTGCCACGCTATCCTTCTTACAATATTTGAAAGGGTAGCATCAGGTGTTGGTTTGTACAATTTTTCCAAAGTTAAACATGTGCGTGAACAGTGTTTTTTCCCCCGGTCAAGCACTACATTTTGCACCCTACCTTTCCCCGCAGTGATAGGTCTGTCCTTTAAAGGTTAAGGGCGGGTTTAGACTAGGGTCCAAAATCAAGAAACTTTGGAAATCAAGCAATCCTATTGGTTGATAGCGTGGACCACATTGGTTGAGAGCAATCCTATTAGTCATGTGTTTTCTAAACATTAGTCTAAATTTGGCCTAAAATAGAGCATCTCCACTTTTTCCATGAAAAGGTCATTTGATGATGTATTGTGAGCATGGGAAGATTTTAGAGCATCTCCAATCTTGCATTGAGGAGCCCCTGGCCTGCTCAGTGTTGAGCTCGCCCTCTAAAATGACCCCCACCACGCACCCAAAATTCCAAAAATTCATCCCGACTCCATTGAAATAACTCATCGTCTCGGAATTCTCTAAGGCCTGTTCACCTCTTCTTCAAGCTTGGATTCTCCTTGCCTTATCATGTTTTGATCTCCCTTTTAGAAAAGTCTAACAACTATTGCAACTCCCACCAATGAGAATGCAAAGCTCCTAGAAATATGGAAAAAAAGGGTCCGGAACTATTTGTTGGTGGAGCCCAGAATGAGACTTTGAGGCCACTAAAAGCCATTTGGCAAGATAGTTTTTGAGGGAAAGAGTGGAGATGCTCTAAGTTCTCTATTGTGACCACCCAATTTGGTCTTGTTACCTTGGCCACGGAAAACTAGTTGCTTGACCACAATTGTCCAAAGTCCACTCACTTCTCATGCTAGCTGAGAATTGATAGAGAATTCTTGTCGGGTTATGTTTGGCATGCTTGATTTGGTAGCACCAACAAAGGCAAACAATAAGCAATGAAAAATGGAACAGATGAGAATTTACGAGGATGCCACCACTCTAGCTTTGTTTCTAGTGTGATGTTGTGTGATGTGATTAATAGGACCACATCAAAGGAAGTTATGTTTCATAGCACGCTCAGGCGGTATGCCACTATTTTCTTTGAGGAGCCCACCACATGTTGTTTCTAGGGTTAAAAATCCCAGGAAAAAACGCTCTTATATATGAGATAGTAAATAAAAGTATGCACTAGGCTCTTTCTATTGTAGAAAGGTAGCGACTTACTACTACATGAAAATGCTCTATATCATAATTAGTTGTTTAATTGCATCTTAATCTTTGTCATTAGCATTMTTTGATCCTTTGCACGAATAATTTATCCAATCCTCTTTTTCTAAGTTACATCCCTAGAAGTTTGTCAAGGGTTATATATTGACTACTACTATTACTTGTAGAGGAATTTGTACCGAGGCATTTTTACGCTACATCCATGTAGCCAAGACCACTCCCTCCAAACAACAAACAAGAGTGGTCTTCTTTGTAACGGGACCATTAAAAAAAACTTGGCTTTGGCCCTCATTGCCCTCTTCTCTCTTCAACTTCACTGGTGGTAGTGTCAACTACCATTCTTTTGTTCAACTTTTTACTTACATGAGCAATGTTTTTTCAATAGGTTCTACACTCTTTAACAATTGATAAATGGGCGTATTTGTTGTATTTAGTACTCATTGCATTCCAAAATTCTTTGGTTCTTTAACCAAGATATTAAACAAGCAAAAAATTCAAGTCAAGAAAGAATTGGCCAATTCTATGCAAAAAATTACGAGTATTCAATAGCATTGATTAAAACAACCAACTTGTATAAAACTTAGATAAGTTAATAAAATAGATATACATTTTATTGAGTGCTAAAATGGTCATTAGAGATAATATCAAGTATTGTATTTCAATTACAAATATTAAAAAAGTATGTATATTAATGGATGAGTAGAGAACACGTATTGAGTAGCAAAGTTATCCTAAGTTTTCAACTTTGAAAATTCGTAGAATATAGTGTGAGTGTCTGAAAATTACAAAACAACTAAGGTTGAATTTTTCTCAAGGAAGTTAATAATTTTTTGTAAATAATTTATCATTCTAACCACCGAGCTATCTAGGACCGCATTTCTAGGTGCACACACATTATTGAGTTGTTGGACATAAGAACATCTTCACTGGTCCGCACCAATAACACGCGCTAGACTATTGGAGACCATGCAATTGGATGGGAGACATGGCCGAGATGTTGTCGGATCCCCAATAATATCCAACTCCTATCTGTGCTATTCCCAATCGTGTCAAAAATTCACACATATCAAGGCACACTCATTTATTTCAAGCCGAGTTTTGAGCACAACTTCACCAACGTAGGCCATGCCACAAGTCAAAACTAAAGGACATTGTAGTTTCAAGTGTGGGACATAGTTTGTGACACCGCCTGCATTGAAAACAACACCAACTACAAATGTTGCGACGCTACTGACATATCCTCCATGCGTGCCACATCATTTGGCAAGTCACTATAGCACGGACCGTTGGAGATGCTCTAACGTAGTCTTCGTGAAATTCTTCTAAATTCAAACCTAATAATCTTGCAAACAAGTTGCAAAAATGAWGTTTCTTGCTCAAGTACCTTCCACCAACCTAGGTAGCACTTGTCTCTCAGCCTCCCTCCTAAGGTAAACCATCCGGACCCATGGGATTTTTTTCCCCTTGGATTTTTCTTTTTCCCCTCTTAATGGTCGCCTTCCTTCTTTAACCCCTAAACGACGCCAAGGCCATTTCCTGGTTGATGAATGAGAGAGCATCTTTATGTGTAGGACAAAAATGCAACTATTCATCTTTGGAATTTGTGGTGGAAAGGGAAGATTTTCTACAGTGCTTTGACTTCCAACAATTGTTTTTGGAAATTTTTAGGCCAATGATTCCCACAGTTTTAGAAATTGATGGTTTCCACGGTCACCCCACGTCGTTCAAGGGTTAATAATAGTCTTTTTTTTTCATTCTATTTTCTTTATTTTGAACACAAAATGAGTTAATAAAAAATCTTGTAGTAAACAAATGACTGACTGTGTAGACTTTTCTGTTGCACTCACTGGTGGAGATGCTCTGAAGTGGTGGTTGTTCCGCAGTGACTGCTTCTCAATAGCCAAAACGTGTAGCCAAATTATCACGAAGTGTGCCAACAGTTCAGAGTTCGAGATATTCTCCACCAAAAAGGGATAAAATCCCACCCTGGGCGATCAATTGATCATCCACATTAACTTGGTAAGTAGACTTTGTACTTGGAGACATCATCACCAAAGACCACACTTTATTACATGTCAGGCATCAATTAACTAGCAATTAATTGTATGCTCAACACCTTTAAATCCACATGAAACTGAAAGCAGAAAGGAAAGAAGAAAAAAAAATTCACAAAGCTTGTCACAACTGAAGCACCGTAAATGTCGGGTTTACTTTTTGCAAATCGCTCATGAGGCAAGATGCAACTGAAACATCACATACCAATGTTTAACCCTTAAAAGGACGGACTGGTGACCGTGGAAATCATCCATATTTATACTGTGGGAATCACTGGTTAAAAAAGAAGCCAAAAGCACTCATTGGCAGTCAAAGTTCTAAAAAAGATCTCCCCTCTTCACACAAAATTTTGAGGATGAATAGTTGCACTTTTGTCCTACCAAAAGAGATTCTTTGTCATCCATTAGAAACAGAACATCCTTTAATCTATGAGCGCCTAGCCCATGTTCACAAAAATCCAAACTTTTCTATACTCATTCCGATTAAACTATCACCTAAGAAAAGATCCACATTAATTGACCGTATCGATTGGTAGTAGAGACATGTCCGGAGATACAAGAAAAGGGCCGCATCCTTTGACCGTGCCATTGAAAAGATTACAAGAGTCAAACAAGGACATCTTTCAAAAATGGAGAGGCCATATTTTGGCCCTTGAGGCGCTCATGGGTAAGGGTTAAAAGGGTCCTTTTGCATTGATCCTGAAAAAAGATGCTTCTTATAGTGAAATGAAATTCAAATACATGTTGCTATGCAAGATAGAAAATTTGTCACATTCTTGGAAATCTATACCTATATCTTTCAAAGTCAGTATTTTGGAAAGCATGATAGCTTCTTTTCCATAATTTAGGGAAGAGAACAGGGGTTTTTTTTCCATTTTTCATGAAGTGCAAGAGTGACAATATCAAATGTTTAAGTGGTGCTAAAAAATTCAACATTCATCCACATATTAGATAGAAAATATCACATTAGCATATATCACATATTGAAAATTATATTTTCATCCACAATCTAGTGATTTCATCCAATTTTTTTCTTAAACTTTGAGTTTTTTGACAATTCATCCAAGATTTTGTTGTTTATCTTCTAAAGGCATGGTGTGGGATCCATTATTTTGGTGCAAATTGACAACAAATCACCCAAAAAAACAACACTAGAGGAGAACTAGGTAAATGGATACAAAATTCATCATGAAGACACCTATTTATGCTATTCATAACCTCTAACAATCTTGGACTATGAAAAAAGCTCCAAAACTGCCTTTTTGGTATAAGTACCAAATTTTAGAAGAAATAAACAAGTTTGGACTCATGTTACCGTAGGATCTTGTTGTACACTGCTTTGAAACAATATGAAAAATATTTCAGAAACCTCCATTGTGTAGATTGCAAGACATTAGCATTTGAATCTTTTTTTTGGCACTACAAAAAAATGTACAGTTGCACTTCACAAGGTCTCATTCATATAAAAATAAATACCAAATGGTGGTTCTTCTTTGGATTCACTCTTCAAGGCAAGTTGGTTGCATGCTTGAAAATTTCCAAATCATTTGCAATTGTACAATATATATGGAAAAAAACTTGTACTACGTAATTAGAAAGATTCAAAATACTAAATTGTTAACAATTTAGTTAAGATATTGAAAAATAACATCCACAATGGTTGTAATGTTCTAATGAACAATCTAGATCCTATAGTTTTTCCATAATTTTAGTGTAACCATATTATAAATATCTATATTATATGAGTTTATATTATAAGCACCTTCAATGGTTGTGGAATATCCATTTATACACATGCTCAAGGCTCACATGCTTGCATTTTCATGCTCATACATTAGCACCATTGACCAATGATGCTTGTATGTGAACCTAAAAATGTGAGCCTATGAGCCTTGAGCCTGGGTGTAAGTAGGTATTCTACAACTATCGAAGGTGTTTATAATATACATACTTATAAGAAAAGTTTCCTAAAACCACGGAAGGTGCTTATAACATAGGTTCCTAAAACATAGCCACCCATGATATACTTAGGCACTTAATATATGAACACCCTATAACCATGGAAGGTGCTTATAACACAGGTATCTATAACGTAGACACCTATAATGTAAATATCCTATAGCTATGGGAGGTACCTATAATATAGATACCAATAACATAGGAACCTACGTTTTTAAGCTCATAAGCTCAAGATCCTAGGCTCACATGCTAGCAACTATGAACCATTGACTTTGAAATTTTTCTACAAATTTTTTGGTTTGAATTCAAGTAGTTTATCAAATACATCATAGTGTTTATTACTCTTAATTTCAATTCTCTTAAAATTTTCATAGTTTCTGAAGCATTCATTTAATTATTATGATTTTTACCCCAAAAAGATCAAATTCAAAGCAAAATGATTTTTATGTTTTTCATTATGAAAGATAGAAATAAAATTTACATAAACCTATTACTATATGAAAAAGGTGTCAACTTTGAACTATGTGTTTTAGTGTAAAAATCTAAAGAATTTTGACTAAGAAGGAAATTGATTTGTTTGAATTTAATCTTGAGAAAACACTGCAGTTGAAAAGTATCCAATGAATGTCTATAAAGAAAATCTCCTTTGTTAAGGTACCGTAGAAATAGGTTTCATCATTTAATTTTGTAAAGATACTACGACCAAAAAAGTGACCAATGGATAATTTTTTGAATCACTATAAAAATGAAGAATGCACCTATTGGTCCAAAATCATATAATTTTTGGCAAAGTACCTTGGTCATAGGTTGTTGTCCTTCTAGGACAAAAAGTAAAAAATAGAGATTGAGTTATATAAGTTGGACACATAAATGATTCTATCTTGGATGAACTCGTGAAGAACTGCTACTGATCCTTTATGGTAGAGGGATCCATTACTAACTGGAACCCCATCACCACTCAATAGAACGTTGTATTTCCAACCACGGCTGGAATAGATTTCCATTTTCTCATCGGAATGCGTGTTTTTGATTTTTTTTCAAGGTTTGTACCAATAAGTTCATGACATATAAGTGAGCAAGAAAGTAGGAAGCAATGAGTGGGAAAGTAGTTCTTAAATGATCGGAATTGGATGACTCTAGATGTTGATCATGGGTCAAGCCCAACTTCGACCTTTCAAAATTCATAGTAATTTCATTGCAAGAGATAAAATTACCAATTTTTTTTGCAATTTCCATCATTTCTTTCAATGTAACTCTAAAAATATTTGCTTTGCCTAACACTACCCTAGATCATGTCTAGAATTGCTTATTTGATCGGTTAAGGATCTCTCTACCACAATTGGTTGACATGGCATTTATTATTACTTAGAAGTGAGTGATTTGGAACAAGAGCACCTCGTATTAGCTAATCCAAACTTAATCTACATGTAATGGAGCCAATTTTTCCAGTGAATTTTGGAGCCATGTGTGAAGCAAAAGCTACCTTAAAAAGCCTAAGATGCATTTTGGAGTGTAGCAAAAAAAGATTGTATTGCATGGTAGATTTTCACCCCACATGTCTATGTTACAAGGCAAAATGGAGTCTAGAAATACTTTTAAAGAGTAGCTTGACTCATAAGTATTTATGAATGGATAATAGTGAAATTATTTGTTGGTCAAGTGACTAGGCCCACATGGCATTTAGACACACTCACAAGTTAGTTGCATCATTTGACCAAAAAAATTTTCCTTGTGTTTTTTTCCACTATTTTCCACTTATACATATTCATGAGTCAAACTATTCTAGAGAAGTGTATTTAGACTCTATTTTGCCTTGTGGTATGGCCATGTGGAGTGACAATTTTCCATGCAATAGAAATATTTTATTCAAAGCCATTTCACTAAATCCCTAGAGGCACTTGTCTCGGCTCACAAAGTTGGCTTTGAATGTCACTTGCCTTCAAAACTCATTGTGAAACTTGTCTCTCTTACATGTAGGCTATAGTCCCGTCTTTCTATATCAAACATGTTTTTGTCATGACAAATCTACTAGTGTTTATGCGTAAACGTAGCAGTGTTCAGGATTTTTAGTTTAGTTTTACCAACGAGTTTCCTTCAATTTTCATATTGAACCGTTCTTTCAAGTACTAAGTGTGTTTATTTTCTCAAGTTTTTACTCTTAAATAAAAAATTTACAAATTTTCTCAGTAGAATTTTTTCCAATGTTTTCAAATTGCAACCACTTTGACTTTGTGGCACTTATGGTGTGTCCGCAATAGGTTGGTATTCATAGGAGAGCGCAACAACACTCTCACATGCACGGCGGCTTGGCATGAAATCATTTTAGCCAGTATGGTGCACTACAATTACATGCTTTCCTACTTCCGCCGTTGCCAAGAGGATCGACAATTGCTTATTTGCCAAGATTTTAAAGACACTTGGTGTAAAAACAATGTATCTAGCTGTGGTGGCTTTTGCAAGCCTCAATGGCATCTCTCTCTCAATTTGCCTCCTAGGTTGAACCGTCCGCATGAGCCAGGCTAGTTGTACTTTCTTCTTGGTTTTATGCACACCGTTTCTTGGAGAAAAAAAATTGAAACTAGTTTCTTTCTCCATTTCGGCGATTAAAGTAGGAGTCTCTAAAATTGTAGGGGCATTAAAAACCATCCCTATAAATAGCTATGAAATGGACATGAGGTGGTTTTTTAGTTGACCTCTCTAACCATAGAATGAATCAAGAAAAAAAGCATTATCAATTGCAAGAGCCAACCCTTCTMTTTGCTTTCTCCAACTTTCTTTAGAAGTTGCAAGTGAACGATTTATGGAAGACCTAAGGTCATAAGTAGGTGCCTAAACTTTCAACTCAATTCTTCAACACAAAAAATTTTAAATTCAAGGTCCACATTGCAAAAAATTCTCACAAATGGCGGACAAAGCCATTTGAAATTGCAAGGTGGTGTTTAAAAAAACTTCTTTTTCCAACTTTGAATGCTAATATCTTCCAATTTGTGAGGTCAAACTTCATGAAATTTTTACCACATGATCTCAAACAAGTAGAGTACAAGATCCGATGGTTAGATTACAAAAAAATTGTTTTTTTGTTTTCTTGGTAGAACGCAGCATAAATGGTAGTCTTGAATGCTTCATGACAAAAGAATGGCCTTGGGCCTTTAGGGGTTAAACGACACCAAGGGCATTTTCTGGTCAATGAATGAAAGAACATCTTTTTGTGTAGAACAGAAGTGCAACTATCAATCCTTCAACTTTTGTATGAATAGAAAAAATCTTCTAGATCACTTTGATTTCCAATGGCATACTTTTGAATTTTTCAGAACCAATAATTCTCATGGTACCAGAAATCCAGAATTCATTATTTCCTAAGGGACCCGCCCGGCGTTTAACCCTTAAACAACGCGGATGCCACTTTGTGGTCGATGGATGAGAGAGCATCTTCTTGTGTAGAACAAACATGCAACTATTCATCCTCCGAATTTTGTGTGAAAAGAGAAGATCTTCTACAACACTTTGATTTCCAATGCATACTTTTGAATTTTTTTTAAACCAATGATTCTCACAGTACTAGAATTCATGATTTTCCAAGTGACCTACCCACCATTTAACCCTTAAACAACGCGGAGGTCATTTTGTGGTCAATGGATGAGAGAGCATCTTCTTGAATAGAACAGAAGAGCAACTATTTGTCCACGGAATTAGCTATGGAAAGGGAAGATCTTTCATAGTACTTTGACTTCTAATGAGTATTTTTGGGTTTTTTAAACTAGTGATTCCCACAATATCAAAATTGATGATTTCCACGGTCACCAATCCGTCCTTTTAGGATTAAGGGTTAAGGGTAAAGTTTGAATTAAGGGAAGGCAAACCATTTCCACCCCCACCCCCCATTTCCAATCTATAGGCTATTGTCTTTCCATGAAGTTATGGCGCAGTCCCTAGAGTAGTTGTGGCTCATTATTATTGGTTGCAAGGCTCTCAGTATTGCAATCCTCCCTTGGTCGATTTTGCAATTAGCCTATGGTTAGATATAGAAAGGTCTATATCACCATTATAGGTTGAAGAGAACTTCCCCAAAAAAATTCATAGCAATTTCTTTTTATGTAATAAGATTTTAGAAAAAACATGCAATCTTTCCAAACTCTATTGTTGTACATGGGAAAAATTCCACATCCAAAAAACTTGCACTCCAAATATGCATAATTGATTATACGATCAGAAATGGACTGATTGCCTCCCTTTCTAGCTGCTGCTTTTTTGAACAATGAAACGCAGCATCCCTYCCTTCCTTGTCAACGCCCTCCGTCACTGTGTCCTGCGAGACTCGTCATCACTGAGTTCCTGTTGAATGAAAAATGCAAGAGTGATGAGAGTGATGAGACCGCCAGATGAGAGACCAGTGAGCCCGGCGCGGACGCGGTGGCACGAAAGCTGGCAAGCGGCTTCTGATCGATCACCCAATCCGGCCATCTCCCAAATGTCAGCCACCCAGCCAGCCTCCCTTCCGAGTTCCGACCTCCGCTGGTGCCGGTTCAGTTATTAATTAGCGGCGCCCTTGTTCTGTTGCGACCTAAATATGGCCTGCTCGCCTGCTCGCCCCCACCTTCTCCGTCTTCCCAATTTGGCAGGAGGGAGGGAGGGGGTAGCTTCTTAGAAGGACCCAACACCCCGGCTACCTCGGCCACGCTCGCGCACTCCTGCTCCTGCTCCTGCGTCTGCTGCCTCTGTCGATGCGGCTCTTCGTTCCTATTTGCAGCGACGGAAGTACGGCTCCTCGTGGAAAGCGCAGGCGGCTCTTTTGCTGCAGTCAAGTTGGGCCTGCTTGCCGTGCAGGGACGGACGGACGGAAGGCTTGACACTCCGTCACTGGAATTTGGACATATGTTAACTAATTTGCTTCAATCATGGTCTCGGGGACGAACGAATTGGAATTGGAATTGGGATTGGGATTGGAATTGGGATTTCGGTCGAACCCCGCAGGAAGCTTCCGTCCGTGTGAAAGAATCACCGACGTTCTCCATCGAACTTGGAGGAAAGATCAGCGGAACTTGATCATGTGTCGATGAAGCGCAAGATGAAGACACTTACTTACTTATACACGGAGGCTCTTATTTTGAACTGATTTCATTCATCTAAATAATAATGTTTACTACTCTAGCTTGCCAATACTGATCCCTGACTCTAACTCGGTTTATAAATAGAATAGCCTCATGTTGAATTCGGATTCCACCGCCCCTTCCTTACTTCCTTACTGTACTGTACTTTACTGTACTGTTAATTAGGTTCTTATCTGGTGGCTGTGGTGATGAGGCTGCCCTCCCTGATCCAGTGCTTGTCGTGACGATCACCCCATGACGAGTGACGAGTCTCCCTCCTCCTTCAATTCCCCTTCCTCCTCAGTCTGGTTTTGGCCTTGGGAAGTGGGCCTTCCAATAAAGGAAGCCATGAAGAACGATAAGTTTATGACACWCAAAGATCATCGGCTGCTTGTGAGTTGCGCACGGAAGTGATGGAACTTATTATTCTATTCTATTGCGCCACTTGCCACTTGCCACCCCTCCTCGGCTCCTCCTCCTCCCAGGCGGGCATGATGGATGGACATGTGTTGGTGGAGACGGACGGAGAGGAAAGACAAATTTGGAAAGCGGAGGAGGAACAGCCCCCGCCCACTGACCGCAAGCAGGAAAACATGATGCAGGCCTCTTCCAGTTCGCAGCAGCAGCAGCAGCACTGCCGTGAAATCTCTGCTCTGCTGAGACTGCTCTGCTCTGCCTGTTGTGGGCTTGTGGCTGGAGAAGAAAAAAAAAAAAAAAAAAAAAAGGTGATGGCATGATCGATGTTCGCAACTGCAGTCATCAGTGGGTGCCTGTGGATCTTCACTACACTAATGATGGTAAATAGTGTTACCCACACTAATTATTTTAGAAATGCTATAAGTTTTTTTACTCTGCATGAATATTTTTACGGAGTGCATGGATCCTAAGGTAGTCTGCTCTTAAAGCGCCCATGCTCTAGAAGCGATCATGGTACAAAGGTACATTTTGTTTTCTTCAATGAACCAACAGTGTACATTTTAGGAGGTGGTCGTTTTTAGTGACCTTTGCATTACTACTTCAAAAATTTGTAACTAATTCCTTGAAGGTCCGAAAAATATGAAACGACTTGGTTTAGATGCCAATTTCTTTCTTCTTCCTACGAAAATTTACGGAAAATTGTTTCAAGGAGTTTAGCTTCTTTGGAAATGCAATCATCTCTTAAATGGCCCCTCTGAGAGCAGTCTACCTTAATAGCACTTTAGTTGGGAAAACTTTGTACCTATAGATGATAAAAATATTCATTAAGAGTAAAAACTCATGGCTATTTTAAAACAATTAGTGTAGGTAACGCTATTTACCCTCATTAAGGTAGAACCACCTATAACTAACCAAATAAGGAATTTGGACAAATCTAAAGCAATGGAATGCAAGGTAAATCTTTTTAGAGGTGTGTTGATAAAAATGATGAGGATTGCAAAAACTTTGGAAATTTTTTTGCATGAATTGATTTTAGTATGAATTTTGAAAGACAAAAAGTGCTCCAAACCCATAGCCGATCACTAGATCTTCCAATTCCAATCATTCAAAAAACTACTTTTCTACTCATTGCTTCCTACTTTTTTTTTGCACTACTTTGAAACATGTATCATGAACTTTTAGTCCCAACTTTGAAAAGATGAAAAAAACTCATTCTAGCCTTGGTTGGAAATACGTCAATCTAAGGTTGGTAATGGGGCACTGCTTGGTAATGGGTGGTTCTACCTTAGTGTCCTGTAGCGAGTTCAGAATGATTATTAATTAAATTGGGTGACAAATGAGAAGGTGGGAAGTGGGAAGCTGCCTGGGCTCAACTTCCAAAGCAGAAACTGTTGGCAACTGATGGAGTGATGGGGATTGCGAAAAACGAAAAAATGGGGGAATCTTCTCACTGATGAAAAGGRCCGGGCAGGGATTTAATGGTGCACCAAATTTGCTATTTTGGGGGTAGCAGATTTATGGCCATAACAGGACTCCGCTCGAACTGAAAGCTTGTAACTAAGGCTTTATTATTAATGAGGAACATGCGTCTTATATCAACAGAGGTCACCTGTCTTTCTGGCAATAAAAGTCTCCCGACCTCAGTTGCGGTGAACTGACTGAAGGCTCACGTAACCGACCACTTAACCTCCAAAATATGGTGTCGACAAAACTTTGAAGTTGAAGAAAACCTAATAAAGTTGCTATTTTTAGTAGTTTGTATTTTCGGTAGATGCTTATTAACTTCTAAAGGACCAAAGTCCCTATGGAGAGGACACTAGGGATTTTGGGCACGCTTGTGTGACCTCAATTTTTGACATTAGTTTTCGAAACTTTTATTGAAGGTAGGAAATCACATTAGCTTTCTGAAAATGTAATTCTTATTTCAATCAGTGCGCGGGAGGAAAAGTTATGCCACCCTATGTCCGAAAAGCAGTTTGTCGGGCAGAACATAAAAAAAGACAAAAAAACAAATTTTTGAACTTTTATTTTTTGTCAAAGATTATGTTTTTTCTACATCTAAAGCTTTGATTCATTCTATTTGGACTAATATTGAGAAAGTTATGGACAATCTCATTTTTCGTGCAATCTAAGCATTTTCGTGAAAAAATAACTTGTAGGATTCGTTTTCGAATGCAATTTTTACTATTTATCAATTTTTCTTTTTGCATAGAGTTAAGTTTGTTTGCAAGAACAATAACACCATTGGGATTGGGGTGTTTCAATTCCATTTTAGAGCTATTAACAATTTAGTGTTCTACTCAATCTTGGACCTACTTCGACTTAACAATTTTTTAAAGATCAATATCATATATTTTTTCTTCAAATTTTTTTCCCTAACTCCCTACTTGAATGTTGAACATAAAATTTTTTTAACTCAAGGTTTGTAGTGAACAAACTTTCCACAAATGGTAGTCAAAGTCATCAGAAATTACAAACTAGAGTTCAAAAAAACTTTTGTTTTTAACTGCGAGTGCTCATATCTTTTAATCTATACAACCAAACTTCATGAAATTTTTAGCACATTCTCTAAGAAAAAGTGAAGTTTGAGATCCTATGGTTAGATTTACAAATAAATGTTTATTTTGGTTCCTTGGATGAATGCATCAAACATGACAGTTTTGAGTGTTTTTTGAGTCAAAAAATGCCTTGGCCTTTTAGAGGTTAAGGTCTAACTTTAGCATCAAAATTTTGATCTAGAAAATAAATGACTATGATTTTTCTACTTAAAATTTTGTGCAAGGTTACCCTGTGTAATCTTGACTTTTTCTAGTATTGAGGGCTCTTGGAAATGAGCCTCAAATACACTAGATCTTAGAGATAAAATCGCATAAGAAATTCATTTAAAAAAAATGTAGAGTAGATTTTGAGAATCTATAAACTGATTGGGGTTGGGCAAAGGTACATGCAAGACGCTTGCAATGGTATCAAATTTTACAACTAGGTTTAGTGTCGTTTGCAAAAAGAATTCACCTCTATATTCAAGCAATATAAAGAGGCCAAATTAGCATTTGATGTATTGGAAAATGACTAGCATGAATGCCAATTTTTTGATGTTATAGACCAACGTCGCACCAAGATAAACAATAATTAAGCATGGTTCTTCTATAATCAATTATCCTAAAGATGTGGGAGATAATTCTACTTGGGAAAATATTGTAGAAAAACGAATGTTTAGACCATTGTAGGTTCTTCATCAAAAAGTCAACAATTCCTTGTAAAAAAATTAGTGTTTTCAAGAAGATGATAGAGATGAACACATGTTTGATAAAACATTTTGAAGAAGAAAAAAAACAATTGCTAGAAGAAGTAGCTTCTACTGAATGGAACGCCTAATCAATAAGCTCTAATACCTATGGATGCTATTTTGAATCTTGACCACCTTYAAWGGCCTTCTTTTGCYGAGCAAATGTGGGAGTGATATGAGGAACAACACAACTTCTACGTAATGCAACAAGGTGTTGGTATGGAGCGCTTTTCCTCTTGACAATGCTCTCAACTTCTTCACCATTTGAAGTCACCTTAATGCACAATATTTCGAGTCTCAATTTTGGAAGTTGCTTAAACATTCATAAAACAAATTCTTTATTTATTTTATAGAAGTAAAACTCTACCTTATCTCTTTTGGAGGGGGGAGAATTAACCACGTCTATTGAGAAAATCATGAATATCATATATTCATGATAGGGGAAAATTGAAAATAGGGGACAAATTGAAAATAGGGGACGTCTATTGAAAATAGGGGACAAATTGGTCAAAATTGGTCAATTTAGACTGTTATTAGTTTTAGTGGAAGACGTGTCTAGGCTACTGAGAGGTGTAAAAAGAAGGGAAAGAATTTTTAAGGGGTGGTTGGAGTGGAGTATCGAAGCTTAACTGCACCACCACATTCTAGGAGGTAGTAAGTGCCTCACCACTTCTTGATGCCCTAGTGGAATAGAGGGTGCACTAGTGGCGATGCTCTAAGACAACAGAATAGTGCTACATCGCTTTGCTAGTGTCAATTTACGCTACTGCAAGGACAGACCACCTAGTCCTCACCAATGAGTCATATCCAACCTGTAGGGTATAGGTATTTTCAACCAATGTTGGAGGGTCATTGCAAAAAACACCGGTCCTATTCTCCATCACAAATAGTGTGGTTCTTTTGTAATCTTCAATCATTTTTGAAGCATAAACCCCATAAACTTGAAATTTTATTAGAGATGCCTAACTTGATGATAATCATATCTTTTATTTTTGAAAAAAATTTAAA
Organism: Pleurozium schreberi; assembly: GCA_006891605.1. Taxonomy (NCBI): domain Eukaryota; kingdom Viridiplantae; phylum Streptophyta; class Bryopsida; order Hypnales; family Hylocomiaceae; genus Pleurozium; species Pleurozium schreberi. The sequence continues at coordinate 52,205 of VACF01000796.1, read as the reverse complement.
AATAAAATAAAATTTAAAAATCATTTATGTTAATTTGTCATACTTTGAAGTTTAGAGGTTTTCACTACGTTATGAGTCCCCAAATTTAATGATTTGGAGTTGAAATTTTCACAGTCTATTAACATAGTAGGAAAGTATAGACCTATCGAAGGGAATCTAAAAATTTATTATTTTATGTCCTCCACAAGAGTGCAAACAACACTCCAATTGCGCGCAATTTTAAAACATTGATGATGGTTCTAAGACCATTTTTTTGGTGAAATCTCATCACCATCAACTCTTCCCAAATGGCCAATCTTTCATTTTTGAAAAAAATTGTTTTCCTATATTTTACAAATTGAAATGTCAAAGTACCTATTTTCATGAGATTTTGCACTTTTCTAGTTCACCTAGTTAAAAACAAATTCTATGATTTTCCTTCCTAGGGTACCTTCTTCTTAAAGGTATATACATTCAACATATTTTTCATATTTTTTTAAAAGAAAAGTTCTAATTTTATAGTACTCCCAAAAAATCATGAGTACTATGGCAAACGTGTACACAAAATTACAAGTGTTTCTTGCAATGACCCTGGAACAAATTTCCAATTGAAGTTTAACCCTTAAACATCAACACGGATGGTCCAATGGATGACAAAAATCAATTCCATTGGAAATTTGAAAGGTGTTTTTCATCCATTTTTGGCAAATGTGATAGTGGAGATGTGTTTTGTCACAGAAGGCCATAAATAGGGTCATTGAATGCATTATCATTTTCAGGTACTGCAAATTGCAATTGAACGACACAAAGATTTTGAAGCACGGTATGAGAGCCCCTGCTACCCTTCATGCAATTTTTGAAGAGGACAACATGCCATACGGACTTGGCAAGTTCTGAATATCACACTATAAAATGTATCCTTCCTGATCACTACACTAAATAGTGAAATTAGGGTGCCTTTACAATTAGATTGCCTTACTCCAAGAAAGTTACTCTATAAGCCATCAAAATCAACAGATATTTCTACAAATATTTCCAATTCTACACATGGAGGTTCAAAAAATATCATTTATTTGGAGAAATTTCAGATTTAGAACAATGAGAAGCAACTTCTCAAAATACACTAAAATAGCAAATTTGGCCACCCGTTTTTTTAGTTACTTCTCAACTATATGAAAGCAAACACTAGTTAAACTAAAAATTCAATTGAATAGTCTTTGTAACTCAACATGAAAGGTCAACAAAAAGAAAACGGATGAAAAATCAACTTCTAATCTCTTCTAATGACCCTGGACTGTCATCCAAACGCCACGGAATGGCGTTGACGGCAGTCCAGGGTTAACTGGGTGCGTACCCTCCCTCCAGGTGGAGGTATAATCCTCCGCTATATACTTGGGGGGAGGATTAAGGTTATAATAGAAGCAATTTCATTGGCTGGCGTGCTTGGGAGAGAGTGGGCTGTCAGACTTGGACATGCTGATTGGTTGCTGGGGGGGCAGATTTTGAGGAGCAAAAGGGCCCCCCCATGAAGGTTAAGAATGTTATGTAGATTTCAGGAATGTAGCAGTGGGGTTCAATGGAGTAATACCCATATTGTGTATAGTCAACGATGGAAAGAAAGAGCGTATGTAGTAGATTTCATGTAAGTACATAGTGCCGATAAGGGCCTGTTCACATCATGGGCCGGACCGGACCTCCACCAGGGCCTTGGGGGGGTCGCATGAGGCAATTGCCTACCCGATTCCCAATATGGAGCTCCGGTCCCTCCCTGGCTCTTCCATCCTTGTATTTCGGATTTGCAAACCCGCTCTCCTTCCCATCAACCCGACTTACTATTTTCATGAAAAGTATTCTCCACTTGTCTTCTTGTCTCTCCTATTTCAAGACTTGTCCTTGTGGCCCGCCTCATTCATTGGTTGTTGCATGTCATATAATTCCAAATATCAATAGAAAAGTGGATATTTTATTGGAAAACCGGTTTGCATCTGGAAGCATGATGTAGCTTGGACTGTACCTCAAAGCTTTGGTGCCTCGAGCTCCTTATCGGGTCCGATCCTTCATGCGAATAGGCCCTAAGACCCCAGGGTGGACTGGCCTCCTTGCTCAGCCACTTGAAGTAATTAAAGGGGTGCAAGTAAACTAAAAAGTACTGTATTTTGGGCTCAATTAATTTACCTTGAATATTTCCTGTGATGAACTAGGGGCCTCTGATTGCAAAAATCAATTTAGAACTTGAAAATTCTATCATGCATGGAAAATAAAAAACTTCAGGGTTTTACCAAGTGGCCGAGCGAGGGGTTAGTTCACCCCGGTCCCTTGGAGCACCAAACCACATGGGTTGGGGTGAAATGACCTCCACATTGCCTCTTTTTTTACCCCTGGGAAAACAATAAAATTCTTTTATCTGCGTCATATGACAAAATTTGCAAATTTTGAATTCATATATTCAATCAGAGGCCCTCAATTAGCTGGGGAGGTAAAGAAATACCAAATTGACGCAACACGGAATAAGGGGCAATTTTTACATTTACCTTGTGATAGGGGCAATGAGGGGGGTAAATCACCTAGGCCTTGCTTGGCCCCTCAGAAAACCCCTGAATTTTTTAATTTTCCCTGCATGATAAAATTTGCAAATTTCAAATTCATGATTGCAACCAAAGGCCTCAAATTCATTTGGACAGGTGTATATTGTATATTCATCAAATACAAAATAGGAGACTTTTTATGTTACTTGCACCCCTATAATGACTTGGAGTGTCCGAGCAAGAGTACTAGTTCACCCGAGCCGCTATCTACTACAGGTGCTTGAGTGTTGCATTAAAGTAACATCACCTACACTGAATAGTGAAATTAGGTTGTCCCCCACTAATTTCTCAACATCCCACACTATAAAAATATTTATTGTTACTGAACAAGAATGAAATACTTTTTTTCTTTTGACACAAATAAAGGAACTTTTAGTGCAAGAAGAGAAAACAAAATAGTACACAACCACAAGCAACTGAGGGGCAAGTGAACAAACTGAATGCACTATTTTTAAATTAGTTATTGGTGTAGTTGGAACTCATGAACCTCTATTTGTACAAATGGAAGTATTTGTAAAAATATTTGTTGATATTGATGGCTTGTACAATAACTTTCTTGAGGATTASGCAATTTAATTGTAAAGGCAACCTAATATCACTATTTAGTGTAAAAGCAAAGAATTGTAGTTCCACTATCTTGAAGATCACATGACCCACCAAAATTGATGAGACGTTATCAATTTCAAGAAATTGAATGCACCCCAACAGGTTTCGTAATTTTTGACTCTCTGATAATATTTTATGAATTTTCGAAGTTGAAAATATAGGATAACATGTTACATAACACTAGACTCACGTAGTTGAATCTATCAGTTACTGTCAGTTTTAGGTATATAGTGACAAACTATGCATCATGACAAAAAAGTTTAATTTTAAATTTTTTGGTTTTTAATCCTCCCCCCCCCCCCCCCCCCCCCCCCCCCCCCCCCCTTTAAAAATTCTTTTGGGGATGGGGTGAATTAAATTTTAAAATTAATTATTTTTTTCAGCCCACTCCCCCAAGCCCTCCCCTTTTGTAATTTTCACACTGTACACGAGTCGTATTTATACGAGTTGTACTTATCCTGATAACTCTTCAATTGTGAAATTATACTACCTCTGTTTCTAAAAAAGAAAGACAAAGGAACTTGGATCTTTTTCAGAAACAGAGGGAGTAGATGAATTGTGATACATTGTAGTTGTATCCCGATCATTAATTTACTTTGTATTGAAAAGTATTTGATCATGATTTTTTCGATCAAAATATCACCGTAATCATATTACCCTATAGGGCCGCAAAGGGCTTTTCAGACCCTTCTCTAGAGTACAGTAGGGTTCAAAAAAAGCCGGATCATTCAGTTGGCTCATTGGGCAAGCCCACAAAGGAATTTCGGGAATAAACTGAATACGGGGTATTTGTTCTTCAGTCCCCTTTGGGACACAAATTCCGTTCCCACGCCGGGTCTGATGACACGTACTGGAGGGGAGGGGAAGAGATCCCAAGGGCCAAGGGGGTCGAGAGAGAACGAACGAACGAGCGAACGAACGTTCCCTAAGTTCTCCGTGTTCCGAACGTTCCCGAAGGTCYCCCAAGCTTCCTTGCCATGCCCCACGCGGCTACTGGAGGTTCCGACCCACGACGGCGGCCTTTAATTATAGGCAAGAGTTAGCTTTGGTGCCAAGCGCTGGGGAGGGCTGCATTCAATGTGCGGGGCCGCCTTGTGTGAAGTGGGCAGCCCCTCATTTTTTCCCCCTAAGCGCGCCACTGCCCTGGATGAAGAAACCTTTAACTTACCATTGAATCATTGCCGATCGTGTCCGGGCCCGGGGAAGGTCCTTCCAAAATTAAAAATTTTGTACTGTTTCCCCTTATCAATGGAAATTGTCCATGTGTTCCAAAAATTAAAATTAAAATTAAAGATTAATTTTTTTGGAACGACCCCTCTTATTTACGTCCTTTCAGTCATACTGCAACCCATTTTTTTTTTTTTTGAAAATAAATAATAAAACTCGAATTTCAAAAGAAAAGAATACAACTACGCTTGCCTTCCCCCAAATTGGGTCCAAGGTCACGGTCATGCGACCCAGATTCGAGATTCCCTTGCCTTCCTTGCCACTCAGAGTGCATATTCTCTCTCGAAATTAAGCCCGGGATTTTTTTTTTTAAAAGACCGGGATTTTTAACTAACTTAACCTAGGCAGTTTTGGGAACAAACCCGTTCCTGGGTGTTTACTAAGTTAGTGGGGATATTCTCACTTAACTTTAGTTAGATTTGTGGCCACTCAGATCACCAAAGGTACAGGTATGTATATTCTTATTGATTTGTTGTTGAATTAGTGTTTTATTTTTGTTTGTTTTTATAAAAGTTGGATTGGTGGTCTGGTTTCCCTATTTATCCATCCTTTGGCTTTCCTGCCACCCCACCCCACACCCACCCCTGCAATGCCTGCTCGTTATTTGGACATGTGCAGATTGCAAAGATTTTTTTAAATTTTTTTAAATTTTTTTGAAACGCATGGACGATTTCCATAGTAGATTACAAAGATTTGATCTGCCTACAGTATTGCTTTTTTTGTTGGGCTTTAAATGCTTGGCATGGTGGCAAAGGACAATGCAAAACATATTGCAATCAGCCTTACAGATCAAAATCGGAATTAAATAATAGTGAACTATTACAAAACACACTCACCTGTTCCCAATGGGTATCAAATCAATTTGGGCATTCAATACGTAGAGCTACTCTAGCTGCTAATTAACTCTTCACAGGTTGTTGATAGAATCATATCACAACTAATCCTGTTTTAWTACGTATAAATCAGCAGGAAAGTGCTCTTGACAAAAGAAAAAGCCAGCACATACTACAGATTAGTGGCTTATTTTACTTAGGTGAAAGCTTATTACTTGGCCTGTTATGTTAACAATCAGCACATGGGAAATTGACAAGGGATGTGCTMAGCTTAGTGCACGGTGCCACATTGAGTGTGTTACTCTGTTTCAAACATAATGTACCCTTGGGAACATGCACTTATTAGTATGTTTATCGAAAGACGCAGGGAAGATTATACTATCGTCAAATAATTGTCCATGTGTTGTTATTACACTACTCTGATTCAAACATACTGTAATGAAGCCTTGTGAACATGTACTTTGTATGGGTATCAAAAGACGTGAAGAAGATTATATTAAYGTTCAAGGTTTGTACATGTGTTGTACTCAAAAATGATTTGAATAATTTGAAAAAACACAAAAAAAAAACATGAAGAAGGATGGAGTGTTTCACAGTTCACACCTCAGCGTGGTAGAGTTTGTTTTTATGTGTTTTTTTGAAGTGGTAAGTTAGAGGTTTTTGAACTTGGTGTGCAATGGAATGATAATATGATATTCCATTTCATTTGATTCGAAAAACAAAAGATCAAAAGAACTTGGTTAAAGAAATGGGTTCAGATTCCCCTGGCAGATAAGTTCAATCCCATTTGAGGAACATAATGACACCCAAGTGAGTTCTACATTTCAGTTTTTAAACACAAGGGTTTGCCTTTCGCATTATTAGTGTGAGTTAAGAGTTTGGGTGGTATAGATTAAGTTAGAGCAACTCTTTTTTTTTCTTCTTTTTTGGATAGATTAGAGCAACTTAACAACTCCCACACACACATGGCCCCCATGAATACGTTCTTTGACTTGCGTAAGAAGCTACTCAACAGGAGGCGTCAATCTCTGTCTCGATCAATTATAAAGAGTAAGTTATACTAATCAACAATTTTGAAATGATGGTCTATATGAGGATTAAGTTAGCAATAAGTGCAGGACAAGAAATGAACCAGTAGGGGCAGGCCGGACTCCAGGAGTTTTTTATCTTCATTTACATGGACTGTTCAGTAAGTAATAACATAACATAACATAACATAACTTACTGCAACTGAAGTTTTGCAGAGTGAGTCAGGAGTAGGCAGCTCTGTTGCAATCATAAGTTTCTCAGGTCATTCTAAGTTACCCTAAATCACTCATAAGCTTACCATATTAACGAGCTTGTAAAAGTAGCCGGTGAAACTGCAAAAAGGGACTTAACAAGGAGCCCAACCAGCCAATAGGACATACTGTATTTTTCTGCAAYCTGAGAAAAAGTGCATGTAATTGGGGCTAATAATCTTAGTTGCATGAAATGTCCTTCCGTTCAGAAAGTAGAACAAAGGGCAGAATGAAGCTTGCAGTGCGAGGTTTAGCGTGTAGCAATTGCGGTGGGTTTAAGAGCGTTTGTTGTAACCGAGTTGGATATTGAGCTTGATACAGAGTTTGGTATCCGGTTCGAGGAGGACTGAGAAATTGGAAAGAGAGCGAGCGAGAGGGATTGTGAGTTCTTAGTTTGGACTGCATTGAGGTTTTGGAGAATTTGCATTGTAAGGGTGAAATGCAGGACTTTGGTGGTGACAAGATGGGTGGCTTCGTGGTGAAGACGAAGACTGGGAGCATGAAGCGTGAGTATGAGTCTGTTTCCGAGGAGGAGCTTTCCGGCGCGGAGCTTTCGTCGCGGTTTCAAATGTATCCCAAGCGAGTGCGCGTGATTTGCACAGACCCCGACGCTACCGACTCCTCCAGTGATGAGGAAGAGAGTTTCCGTCCYTCACGAAATTCGCAGCGAAGATTAGTCCATGAAATTCATATGGACTGTGTCCCTGTGGCTCATCACGAGGACTCTTCAAGCTCGGAGAGTGAAGTTGACGAAACTGAAGTTCCGAGTTACCACTCGGTGTTCACCGCGAAGGCAATGCAATGCTCCGTGAGCTACGCGTCGCCAGTGGATGATGGCGAGCTTGGATCCGCGGCGAGCTTCTACGAGAAGCCGTGGCAACCGAAAAAGAAAACTCTCAAGGTGCCCGAGAAGAAAGTGCCCAAGGTTGCATCATCGCCTGTTGTGAAGACGGTGAGTGTGAAGTCAGCGCGGGGTTCGACATTGGCGAAACCTGTTGTTGCGAAGGTGAAGTCTGTTGCTGCGAGTGTCGGCAAGCCGCACAAGTACCGAGGTGTGAGGCARCGGCCGTGGGGGAAGTGGGCGGCTGAGATTCGGGATCCTTCGAAGGGTGTTCGGCTATGGTTGGGAACATACGATACCGCTGAGCAAGCTGCGCAAGCTTATGATAGAGCTGCAAGGGAGATTCGTGGGCCGCAGGCGCATACGAATTTCACAACTTCTGATCAGTTGAGCGCGCCCACAACGTCTTCCGCGTCTGACGTGATGATGAAGAAGACGACGACGRCCAAGAAAGAAGAGGTCATTGCGAAGCCTGGGCGCTCATTGAAGAAGGAAGCTCCAGCGGTACCAATTGCAACCACCTCTGCTTCGTCCCAGCCCATGTGCGCACTGCAAGTGGAGCGACTCACTGACACGGAGAGCTGTGTCTCCCGCGACGACAATGCCGAAATGTTCAGCGCACGCATTGAAAAAGATCTCTTGAGCGACGACATTCTGTTCGATAATTTGAGTGACGACTGCGAGTATCTCATTTCTTCCCCGCGCGCTTCCTCTGACGGCTCCCCGTGTTCCAGCCTCACTGCTTGCGGGACACCGTCCTCGAGCGATGCCGCGGTGAACAGCGMAACGCTTGCTGGAYGCTTCTTCGAAAACTCCTCAGACTCGGATAGTGAGCTTGAGCAAGCGTACAACCCGAGRAATTCTGTGGAAGACTCGCAACCCAGTTGTGATTTGGGAGAGGTTTTTCTCTCTGATGATTTCTTGTTCGATTTTCCTGCGCCTGGTGATGATGGAGCCTTCGACTTCGCAGCGGGTTTCAATCTTCTGGGAGATGACMTTGGCGAGCTGGGCTTTGACCAGAGCGGAGGCTTAGATTGGTTCAATGCAACCGACATTCTTGTCACTTGAGAATGACACCAATTGAGATTTTTTTCCAATTGAATATGATTCTCGCGGAGACCGTATTCTTTAAGATTGTTTTAAAGAATGCTCGGGACTCCCGTGATTGTGTKGACTGTAGTCTCTTTCGTCTGTCCTCGAAGCTGGGGATGCGAGGTAACATAGAATCGATCCATAGAGTCTTTCGTGGTCACGTGGCGGTTTTTGAATTATTTATGCCTTGCGCTGACCCGGGCTCCACCMAATTTTGTAGCTTTTTCTTGCCGAGTAGTCGGTGCAAGTGGTAGAGTACTATGTAGACTAGTGAGATGATAGAGTATACATTAAAGAAGAGCCACAGTCTGTTGGTTTTTCTTCTAGTTTGAGCTTCGTTACTCAGCTCATGCGTACGAGTTTTTTACAGAGGATTGGGAGAGTGTAGTAGTACTCTTTTCGTATGAGACTTTCTCCCCTTGTGTTGTACGATACATACATGAATCAAATTGCCGGATCAATAAAATCCCATGTCCCTCATATACTCACGCATTTGTCTCAGTTYCCATGTCCTGGCCGGTCACTTGGTGTTACAGGTGCTGCTGCTGCTGCTGTTGCTGCCGCCCCACTTCTGTTCAGTGCATTGCATTGATTTTACACGTATTTTCACTTGCCTGGGAGTGTCTGTACTTGCTTGTTTCGACGTGTTGCAGTGGTGGTGGAGTGTGTTGAAGGTAAATGAGTTCACAGTTCACTTGTGAACTGTGAAAATGACGAGGCGATGGCCGGGTTTCAGCAAATGAGGTCAGCTCGAACTAAAGTACTGTGAAATGGTGAACTACATTGTGTAACTTATGGCTTCAAAGTTCATTCATCTCTGATATTTACAGCCAGGTCTTTGAGTTACTGATGAACTAGTGTAAACGTACCACAAAGATAGGTTAGCAATGAATTCTTGCCTTCATTTTGCACCCAAAAATTAAACAAATACGTACGAGGATATGGTGAAGGGCAAGCCAGGTGACTGTGTGCAGCAACTGTTGAAGAAAGTACTCCTGCTTTCCTTTCTGACAAACCAAACTTTGGCTTGGCTGTTGTCCGTCAGGAGAGCAGGGTTAAGCTTAGTCTAACTTAAGCTTAGTTTGATGTCGTTCTAATCTTTCCGCCTGTCAATGCCCCAACTCTTCCTCCTATTTCCAGCATTTGGCTTTCTCCTGAATCCTGACCCCGCAATTGCTCCGTTGTTCCGTCTTCTGGGGTTCAGTTGGGACAGCCGCGTTTTCCCTTAAATTTAACTTACAACTGTCGATGTGGTTTTTTTTTATGAGTATCGTCACAAATATCAACAACCTAATTTATTTAGTTTGCGTTCCTGCAAAGGGAGGGTAGTAGATAGTAGCCTAGTGAGGTTAATATCCAGTGTAGGATTCACCTTGTAAGGTAACTTAGAAGAGAACTTAGTTAATGAGAATTTTGTAAATGAAAACGATGATATGCAACTAATGGGACCATTATGAGTGATATTCAGGACTGGAGGACTGACTAAAATGATGGCTTACTTTTGTTTTTGTTTTTGTTCTTGGACTCACTCGGGTAATAAGGGATAGGTGATGGCTCCTGCTGTCTGTGTGTGTTGGGCACACAACATCTTCATACTAAGATATTCAGACACCTGACTAGAACATGGCTTACTTTTGCCTAAGATTACCAACATGTTTGAATACAGTTGAATTCAGATTTTTAATTTTTAATTTTTTAATTTTGTAAACAATGAATTTCATTGCAGAGAGCACCCAGATACAATGCAGCCAAGCCACAATGGCTGGACAATTCAGATTTCTTATTACTCTGGAAGGCTTCCATCTGTTGTGTAAGGTAGAACCACCCATTTACCGACCGGTGCCCCATAGCCAACCATAGATTGACTTATTTCCAACCAAGGCTAGAATGGGTTTTTTTTCATCTTTTCAAGGTTGGGATTAAAAGTTCATGATACATGTCCCAACTCAGTGCGCAAGAAAGTAGGAAGCAATTAGTGGAAAAGTAATTTTTTGAGTGATCGGAATTGGAAGAGTCTAAAGATTGGCAATGGGTTGAATGTACTATTTGCCTTTGGAAATTCATAATAATTTCAATTCAAGCGATAAAACTACCAAAGTTTTTGCAATCCCTAGCATTTCTATCATTGCACCTCTAAAAATACTGCTTTGTGTTGCACTACATCAAATCATGTCTAAAATTGCTTAAGTGATCGGTTATGGGTGGTTCTACCTTAACTTAAGTTGTGATTCATTTGCTTTTCTAATAGAGGGACTGAGTGGTCCCTACTGATGCAACTTAGTGAAAAGAAAAAGAAATGGCGGAAACACATAATTTAAAAATTTATAATAATAATAATAATAAGCCCATGTACAAGTGACATACTATCCAGTGAAAAGTGGCTGTACCAGCCAGACATCTCCCTCCCTGAGAAATAACTAAGCCCCCTCCCTGAGAAATAACTAGAGGCGTTTGATTTATTATAAAATTTAAAAACCACCCCCAACACCGTTGATAAAATTGCCGCGAATGGCGCTAAATGTAGACCGTAGATCTTGTGGAAAAAAATAACTAAGCCTCTGAGAGCCGTCAATGCAGCACCATCCGTTGGAAAAAGAAGAACCGTCCGTTGTTAGGGTTTGGTGCTCAGAGGGAGTTCCCAATTTGAGTTTTGGATTTCACAACTCTGAAGCAGAAAGAGCGCTTTGGGGGCGTGACTGCGAGAGAGCTTGGGTGAGAGTTCGGGATGCGAGGGTTGTGCACACATGATTGTCCGCATCCCGAGCATGGACACGATCGGAGGAGTGGAGCTGCAAGGTTCACATAACTGGTCGGGATTTGGATTTCTGATGTTGGAGGAGCTGGTCACAGGATCCTCTTCATTGACTTGTTTTACCTGCTAAGAAGGTATGGAAGTTGGTTTGTGATGTTGAGATATTGAAGTTTGAGAAGGTTGAGGATTTGGTCTGGTTGTAATCTTGTTGATGTCTTACTTAGTGAGGAGGTACGCGCTTCCTCTTAGTCAACGAGTTCAAGTTTGAGAGGGTGGGGAGCTAGGGTTTTGGCTGGTTTGTGATGCCTTCGAATTTGGAGAATTTTTACAGAAATTTATGAGTGACGAAGTTGCCATTGTTGGTCTGGATCGCACAGGCGGAGGAATGGAGCTGTCGGACGAGGGTTTGATAATTGGTCAAGATTTGGGTCTCTGATGTCGGAGGTGCTGGTCGGAGGATTCTCTTTGTCAACTTGTCTTGTTGGAGTTCAATTGTTTCTATCTTACACTTGGTGAGGAGGTACGGGCTTACTCTTAGTTGACGGGTTAAGTTTGAGAGGGTGGGGAGCTAGAGTTTGGAAAAAAATCAATTGGAAAAAATTGACTTTAAGGTTCTATTTTTAAACAATTATTTATTCCTTGAAATACATTTGTACCGGCAATGTTTGAATTTATACCAATTTCAAAAAGGACTAGAGTAATTCTATCTAAAATACAGATTTTGACATCGATCAATGTCACATATGTAGAATAGATCATTACAGAAAACAATTCTTTAGTTTGTGACCTACATAAGAGTATATCATAACACTTATTTACTTCAAGGTGATTGCAAGAAACATTTGTCCTATTTTTTGTCCCCTTGTCCTTGGACGGGTAGTTTTTTGCTCATAACTTTTGCATTGTTTGTCCGTTTAGGATGAAACTTGGAACGAAGGTACATGTGGTAGTTGCAAACATTGCGTAATTTTATCAAATTTTCAAAAATTATTTTACTATTTTAATTTTCCCCCAATTGGGTATCTACCTTGGCCATTGGGAAGGGGGGTCGTCCTATTTTTGACCCAAAAAAATGAATTAGAAGCCACAAATTGGACATGTCATAAGTCTACTAAACATTAAAAGGGCTCACGATGATTTTCTTTTATGAAAATAGCAATATGTTGGTTGCACACATGGGTTCAAAGTGACCTTCCTTTGCGCAAAGGCTACGAAGAGGGAAAAATTCTCCCTCATGAATTTTTAGTGCAATGTGAGTGCAATCGTGCTCAACTAGAAAAATTCTTACTCGACTCCCAAATCGATTACAGTCCGTAATGGGTTCAACACAGTGCATACAATGCTTATGACTACCAAGCAATTCTTTCTAGCCCGACACTAAGTAATAGAAGATAGAATGAAATTTTAAATTGCTTTTGACTAGAATGATGATAATATGCGTGTGTCATGTGGTGTGTAATTCCGGTTAAAAGAATTCGAGTTGCCATGGACGTCGTGTTATGTTAGTCCTCATTGCAACCYTTGAAGGTTGTGTGTTATGRAAAAAAATAAGATAAATAATGTGCATGTGTTGAGACTTGAGAGTCACACTCAATTCTCTCAAGTCTAARTTCAGCTACCTTTGAGCAACTCCACAATGTAAACAATTTGTATCATTGATCTTTATCTGACAAAGAAGATCAATGGTACAAAACGTTTACAATGATGCTTCCCCGTGTTGCCGTGGGGCTCCTCTTACCCACACTTCTTTCCAAAGGTCATAATTTATCAGCTACCCAAGTTGATCTTACAATGCCTATTAATTCAATGCTCAGATACTAGATGGAATGTTTATTAACCTTTAAACGACGCCGAGGACGTTTTGCATCCGATGAATGGCAAATAATCTTTCCTTGTAGGACAGAAATGAAATCATTCATCCCCGGTATTAGGGGTGGAAAGGGGATATCTTCTACAATACTTTGACTTCCAATGAATATATTTAGCTTTCTCAAAGGAAATGATGTCACACGGTATGAAAATGCATGATTTCCACGGCCACCGGTCCGTCCTTCAAGGGTTAATACAATGRGTTCCCATTTATTTCAAAAAAAAAATACTGGATGGAACAGGACTCACTCGGAAAAAGKTGACATCCAAATATTTGACTTTGTTATCAGTTTGACAACAATGGTGCTCGTGTGTCCGTGATCAAAGTCCAAACACTCGAGAGAATTCAACGAGGATYGTGAATAGTTCCACTGAATGATGCCTTGTTTCTGCAGTGGATTTAATATTCTTTCCTTGGAACCCTGAAATTCCATTGATGCTCATTTTCTGATATCATAAGTTAGCAGCTCCATCACCAGTGTTTTTCATTGGGTCAATGTTTCTATTAATATTATTTTTTAGAAATCAATCATCCAAAGAGAGATTCCCAATTTCAGTTGCAATGGYGGTCATGATGCATTTTGGGTCGGCCATGTTATTCTACAATTGTTCCACATTCCTTTCGTTTCTGCTGTAGTACAAAGTGTAGTTTTTTTTTTTTTTTTTTTTCCTGAACTCAAATGAAACGGATTTTCATTGCAAAATAAAAAGTACAAAACCACCAGCCACAGGTGGCACTGAGTAGGTTTTTTAAGTGAGGAAGTTGGAAGAAYTTTCTGTCGGAATTCAATTGATGTGCATTTTCAATTAAACATGAATGGATGGATGGCACTCATGATCGATCTGGGGCGAGTGATAGCCGTCGTCTTCGGCTATTGAATGCAAGTTAGTCCAGCGAAGAGAGTCGTGGATAGATGGCTTAACTTTGACCACGGCTTTCAATTGCAACTCCCTGTCGAACTGCAGCAAGCCTTTGGCTGATCTCTGTCAATGTCCTCATGATCGTTTTATTCCAGGGAAGGAATTCATTGATTCAGGGTTAGGGATTTTCAATGTTATTATAAAAAAATGTTATTTTTTTCAAAAAAATAAATTTTCARTATTGATTGAAGAATTCTCAAAATCCACATGATCAAAGTCTTTCAAAATTGGAGGGTAGACTAATTTGATGGTGTTGAACAAGGTCTTATTGTAAGATTTTTAAATAATGATTTTAAAAATAACCATACTCTCATTTTCACAACTACTACATGAAAGGCCAGGGTGGACTGACCTCTTTGCTCAGCCACTCCAAGTAATTACAGGGGTGCAAGTAAAATGAAAAGCCCCCTATTTTGGGCTCGATTAATTTACCTTCTACATACCCCTTGACTAATTTGGGGTCTCTTATTGCAAATAGGAAATCAGAATTTGCAAATTCTATCTTGCGTGGTAAATAAAAGAAATTCAGGGTTTTACCAAGTGTCTGAGCAAAGGGGTCAGTTCACCCTGGCCTATTTGAAAGGGGAAGCCCACTTGGGAATTAAAGGGTTAATATTCCAACGCMACACATGACCAACAGATCCTATGAATGAATTTCAAGAGTTTTGTAGACATGAAGAATACACATAATCATTTAATAATTAATTCAATTTTGGATTGACTACCTCAATGATAGGCCTTCATTTCAAGGGTAATATTACTCTCATTTATCCTATTACCAAGGGGTCTAATTTGTGTCACTTGCAAAATTGGAGTCACTATCCAAAAATTGATAGAAAGTAGTACAAACAATTATTATGCAAGCACTATTTTCTAGTTGTGTGGCTTTAGAAAATTAGTATCACACCATGGGTTTTTCAATTTGAGCAGTGCAACATACAAAGAGATCACTATATGGTAGAACRTGAGATTCTTGTAAGGATTTTTTATTCTTTTTTGTTGATTTAGGAATTTAAGTCATTATCATTTAGATTTTAGCTCTTTGCTTTCATCCATCTTAATTCCAACATATTGGCATTATCTTCTAGTTTAGGATTTTGATTGTAGATGTGTTTTTGGCAAATTCAATGGTTGCCTCCTAAAGGACCTAGGCCTTTTTTTCTGCAAAAAAACACTCAAAACTACCATTTTTATAGCAAAGAGTAAAAAAATTAAAATTTTTTTTTTGTACATCTAACAGTAGGATCTTACACCTAACTTGTATGAGAATATGTGGTAAAAATTTAAGAAATTTTGACCACACAAATTGCAAGATACCTGCATTTAAAGTGAAAAAACAAGTTTCTCAGCACACTGCGGGATTAGATTATTTGACTTTGAACCTTCTTAACTATAATTTTTTGCATTAAAAAGTTTTGAGCTTTAAATCTCTATGGTGGAGAATTGAGTTGAGAGTCTAGGAAAAAAAATTAAAAATTAAAAAAGCATAAATTTTAGTCTTTGAAAAATTGTTGAATAGAAGTAGGTATGAGATAGAAGAAAAAGCTAATTATTAACATCTTTAAGATGGAATTGAAACGCACTATTCCAATGGTGAGATTGTTCTAGCAAGAAAAATAAACAAGGTGGAACTTTTTTTTAGAAAAATTGTAAAAATTGCATTCAGAAACAAATTCTTCATCTTAATTATTCAAAAAGATGCTTAGATTGCCTAATAGACAAGATTGTCCGTAACTTTCTCATAACAAATCCAAATGGAATGAATCAAATCTTTCTATGTAGGCGATTATATAATCTATAAGAAAAAAAATTTAAAAAAATTAAAATTAAAATTAAATTTTTTTTTTTGGTTGCCCCATCTCCCCTGTTTTGAGCTTATTTGGGCATAACTTTTGTTCCCGGGCATTGATTGAAAAAAAATTGTATTCACACAAAGCTGATCAGCCCAAAATTCCATTTGTCCCATGAAGGGACAATGGTCCTTTAGGGGTTAATATAGGTTTTTTTCTCATTGTGGGTCTTGTGTGTATGAACATATCCTAAGACACACTGAAGGAGTGAAGGATGTAATTACTTTTTGTGTTTCTATAAATGTATTGGCTTGTATTTGTAAACGTCTGAATATGAATCTCAAGGTATTTAAGCTCAAATCCCTAAATGATATCTATTGTGCACCTTTGTTATAATCAAGTAATTAAAGCTGCTTAAAATAAGAGGAAGTGTTTTTGCAACAAAATGTCAATATTGTTGTTTGTGTATTTAACTCATTGGAATAGTAGTATGCTTAGATTTGAGGATGCAATGCCATCWTTCATTAATTTTTTTTGCTAGTTCTTATAGCATTTGTTTGAATTTTCCTTGAACCTGAAATTTGTAAATATCAAAAGGATGTCTTAAATTTTCAAATTCCTTTTTTGTCCAAATACTAATAGGGAATTCAATAGTACAACTTACTAGAAATTTACTTAGTTGAAGGGTGCCTAMAATCTGTTCAACCAAAAATATCCCTCAGTAAAAACTTTATTCATGCATATGAATTCCATAATAATACACGGGATKAAGTAYCTCCCCAAGTGTAGTAGAACTTAGTTCCATGATACCCATCTTGATATTACTACAAATTTGTAAGTACTATGGTKGCTTTTGTATAATTGTAAACTTTTTTAAGAGTTTTTTCAATAWGATGTCTAACTTGTATCATTCTGAATTTATATTCATACAATAAAATATGGTGTTCATAAAATGTCCTACTTTGCATTGATTTGGATTTTAAGGAAATTAGCACACKTTAAATTACTTTTCAATCATTTTCCTTGAAATATGAAGACAAGCCACATCCAATCCTACTTTGATTCACATTTTTGGGTTCTTATTAAATTAATTATGATTTTTTGGAGTGCTTTAAATTTGTTCCCACCTTGAAATGTTCATTGTGGATATATTGAAACTTCCAATTTGTACCCTTGTTTTAGAGGATGTGTTAGAAAATAGGCACATTTGGGACACTTCAACTTATCCGTATGTTAATATCTATAAAAAAAATAGTGCTACTTGCAAAATTGGTTTCAACAATCTACAACAAGCATGTTGAAGTTGGAAAGATCCCTTATGGAAAGTTTATTTTTTCTAGAAATATTTTTCAACAAAATTTATCTGAATGATTAATGGAATTGGCATCTAACCCAAGTTGTTTCATATTTGTTGAACCTTCATGGAATTAGTTATGAATCTTAAATGGTATAGGACACATTGATCTTAATTCAATTATGAGATTGTTAATTCAATTATGAGATTGTTAATTCAATTATGAGATTGTTAATTCAATTATGAGATTGTTAATTCAAGTATGAGATTGTTAATTCAATTCAGAGAAATCTACCTTTTGAATCAGAAGGTATTTGATTGTTGGATTCAAATTACTGCTTTGTTAATTAATGTACTGATCAAATGTAATTACAATAAATTAGTTAAATCAACACTGAAGTAAATAAAACCAACAAGTGCAATTATGAAAATATTCCCCCATCAATTTATTTTTCGTTCATTATAATCAAGAAATTTGGAATTGTATAAAATCAATCAATATATTAATTAGAAAAAATTCATAATTTAAATCCAGTAATCAATCAATACCTTAATTAGAAAAAAAAACATACTGAATTAACACTCAAACACTACCTTAATTAACAATCAACTAACATTAAACTTCACAATGAACCTAAACCTTAGTTAACAGTAAACATAAAAAACAATCAGTTACAAGTTACCTTAATTAACAATCAGTTAACAGTTACCTTAATTAACAACCATCTAATTTTATTAATATTATCAACTTATTAATAAGTTGGTACTTAAGAAAATCAAAAACATACCAAGCAACTGAAACTTATTTAAAATTATTAAGCCATATTTTGAAGCAGTTACTGTTTGAATTGAGCTACAGCAGGTCAGTAACAAATGAGGGGGGTGAATGTGGTGACCTCCATGTCAAAAACCAACGCACTTTATACTAAAACAGGATAGGGTTTACTAAAATCGAGTTCCCTAAACTGGGCCCCTTTTGCAGGATTGGGAACCCCCCTCCCCCAAATTTCAGAGATGGAGCACGCTGGTGGGGGGAGTTCCTCCCTATCCGGATGAAATTCATCCGGATAGGGATACAGCATACCCCTGGTGGGGATGCTCTAAGTTACTAAGTTACTAATTGGGCGGAATTCCTTCTAGTGCCACTTGTCTGTGGAATGACTGAACTGGAGGCCGGTGGGAAAGGGGCCGCCCTCCTCGCCTCATCAGGCCGTGGGTGGTACAGTCCCCAGGTCTTTTACCAGAGCTTTTTATCAGAGCTTTTATCAGAAGCTCCAGGCCAGCCAGCCAACACAAGAATTTCTCCTGCCACTGGCAAGTCTGCCACTCAGATTCTTCACGAATCTCTCACCAGGCCGATGATGAGTTGGACTGTTATTAAGCTTAGTTGGACCCGTGCCGGCCTCTCCTTCCCTTCCCTCCCCTCAACTTACTAGTAAGTAACCTAGCCTTTCGGATATCATACCTGGACCTTCCCTTCCCTTACTAATAAGCTTATTAACTTACAAGGCTGATGATGATGGTGGGGTCCCCTCCAGTATGACACGTCAGTCGGCAAGTTGGACCTCTGGCCAACAGCAGGCCTTGGCGCCCTTTTAATGTCCGCTGACATGGATGGAGGGAGAGAGATATTATTATCATTATCAAACGACATGGCCCCGCCAATGGGAYTACCCAAACAACTTCAAACGTACCTTATTATTACTGGCAGGCAGGCCGGCAGTTCTGTTCTAATCTGCCGGGGCTGCTGCTGGCTGGGCCACTACTGTACTGTACTGTACCTTCCCTTCAGCTTAGCTTACCCCCCACCATGTGATGATGATGATGATGGGCGGAGTTCCAGTGATGGGAACTGGCCTGCTCTTTTGGCCTATTATGTGGGACTGTTTCCTGTTTGACTCGCTCGTCCATCTGGACTGGATGTCTTCTCTTGCAATCCAGGTTGTGTGTGGATTGTCCGCAGKCCCAGGGGGGACAGACAGCAGCAGACTGGGAACATTCATTGGTTTTTTTTTTTCTTCCAGTTCCCATGCATTTGACAGATATGCTCTCATGAATTGGGGGGTGTTCCGGCATCAATGGTCTTGGGTCACTAGGAGGCCAGACATTCCCAGGACACCTCAAAGTTTTTGATATTTGTAGACCCAAAATTGCTTCAAATTAATGTCATTAGAAAAAATCTGGACTCTGAAAGGGGCTGCTTCGCAGCGCAGCACGGTGACAATACAGAACCAAAAATAAATAAATACACTACAAAAAATAATAATAATAATAATAAAAATTGAAAATTGCCATATCCAACATGGTCGCACTAAGGTAGCAACACCCATAACCGTCACTGTACCCACAACCGTCACTAGAGTTCCCCTAAATTGTCTCCAAAGGTACCTTGCCATGCTTAATTGTGGTTGGTGGGCTCTGATTTTTTTAGATTTTGGTGCTAGAATCAAGGCAGATTTACTAGAGTGCGGTTTAGGGTGCCCTAGGAAGGTCTACTTTGAAAATTCATAGAAATTAGATGCCATGTCCAAAAATTCTATTTGCTTTTTTGAAAATTCATGATTTTCAATTGCTAATCTAGAAAAAATATTTTCTGTACAAAAAGCTGCCTCCAACTTTGCTGAATTGCTTATTTTGACGGTTATGGGTGTTGCTACCTTAGTGCCCCATCATTTCAAGAAAATATACATATATTTTGAAAAATATTTTTTTCCCATATTTGCACCACCGCAGCAGCAAGCTCGCGGTCACTTTGAGGGTTCAATTTTTTTCTAATAACTTTACCCTATGAAGTCTCAAAGCTATTTTTCTGTCAAAAACGTCTCAAAACTGTCATTTCAGCAACATTCAYCCGAGAAAGAAAAAACAAAAACATTTCTTTTCACAATCTGACCATATGATCTTACACTTCACTTGTTTGAAATCATGTGGTAAAAATCTCATGAAGTTTGACCATATGGATTGAAAGATACTAGCATTTGAAGTTGGAAAAAAAAGCTTTTAAAACACTAGCTTGCAATTTCAGGTGACTTCAACTGCCATTTGTGGAAATAATTTGCACTACAGACTTTGAATTTAAAAAAAAAAAATTGTTGGAATTGAGTCAGGAGTCTAGGGAAAAAGTTCAAGGAAACCCACTTGATTTTCGTTCTTTAAAAAAATGTTAAGTAGAAGTAGGTTCAAGATTGAACAAAAAACTAAATTGTTAATAGCTCTAGGATGGGATTGAAACAAAATAATCCCAATTGTAAGATTGTTCCAACAAGCATACTTAACCCTATCATTCAACTTTTTTTGAAAAATTGTGAAAAATTGATTTAGAAATGAAATCTATATGTTATTTTTCCAAAAAGATGTTGTAATTGCCCAAAAAATAAGATTGTCCATAACTTTCACATAAAAAATCCAAGTGGCGTGAATCAAAGCTTCCCATGTGTACAAATTACTGTGTACAAGAAATTCATTTAAAAAATTTTTTTTTGAATTTTTTTGGTGTGAAGGGAGTTCTACCCACCTCACTTACAAAAACCCCTTTTGTGCCATAACTTTTGCTCTTAGTCACCAATTGAAATAAAAATTACATTCCCATGAACCTAATGTGTTTTCTTATCTTCACAAAAAAAAAATTTAAATGATAATAGATATTGAGATCGTAGGGCCTGCCCAAAATCCATTTTGTCCCCCGAGGTGACATTGGGACTTTAGGGGGTAAATCCACAGCAAGGCTAAACTCTTCATTAATATTTCTTCATTAACCCCTAAAGTTCCTTGACTATGTTCTCACCAAAAATGCTTCAAAACTGCCATTTCTAGTACAAGTAACAAATTTTTGAAAAATATCATTTTTTGACACAAGTAACCGTAGGATCTTGTAGTAATCTAGTTTGAGAATCTGTGGAAAAAAATTTCAGAAATTTCCACCATGTAGATTGCAAGATATTAGCATTTGAAGTGGCAAAAATCCTTTGTTGGCCATGCAAAAAACCGGGCAGCTACACTTCACAAGGTTAGATCATTATGGATTCATTCTTGAGGGCAAGTTGGCTACATACATGAAAATTTTCAAGATCATTTGGAGTTGTACAACATATAGGAAAAATATAGTAAGTAGAAAGAAGTTAGTAGAGAATGATTCAAAATACTAAATTGTTAATTAATTAGTTATAAAACTAAAAAAAAAACTTCAATCCAAATGGTTAAATTTTTGTAATAAACAATCTACATCCAATAGTATTATTTTTTTTCAGAAATATTGAAATTTTAGTAAAATAAAGGATTTCAAAGTTTTTTTTGGTGTAGGGATTCCATAACTGCCTGCAAACTAAAAAGCCTCATAACTTTCATCTCAACTATTGAAATGCAATGATTCAAAGCTTTTTGAGTACACATAAATCTGAAGAAAGAATTTCAATTTTTGATTTCTTAAAAAGTGATTTTTTAGATCTGCCTAGAGTGCCCGAGTTGAGAAACAAACAACATATTATGTAATAACTTTTGACTCATGTTTCCGAATGTCATGCAATTTGTGCATATGAAAGATATTTCTAGTCCCCACATTCTATTAAAATTTCAGCCATAAATATGCATAGCTCGAGTCACACGTACCTGCCCAAAATTTCTATGTTGCCAAAAAAAGCATGTTGGCCCTTTAGGGGTTAACAAATTCAAACGTAGGATCTTTTAGTTGACTTAGGAAAGTACAACTCCCTAAAATTTTGGAACTGCCACTTGCCCATACAAGGTCAGTCAACATGGTCAACACTTACTTAATAGTTGAAATCAATAAGTGGAATAAGAGTTGTGCCTCATTTGGAGGTCTTTAGAGGAATTGAGGAATTCATCAGCTCAAAAAATCTTTGAAAATCATTTTTTTACAAATTTTTACAATTGGTTTTCAAGATTTACATACACCTATAAAGTACTTTTCCACTAATTACTTCCTACTTTCTTGCGCACTAAGTTGGGACATGTGTCATTAACTTTTAATTCCAGCCTTGAAAAGATGGAAATTTTTTTTTTAGCCTTGGTTGGAAATTAATCAATCTACGGTTGGCTACGGGGCACTGGTTGGTAATGGGTGGTTCTATCTTACCTCAAGTGGTTTCATATTTTTTGGAGCTTTGTGGAATTAATTATGAATTTTTGAAGTTGCAGAAAAGTGCATTTCAATGGTCTCTAAAATCGACCAGTTCTTCAAATGTAGACTGCTTGTACATTGGAGAGTGCAAAATGTACTTGTAGAGCGTGATTAGTTTTAGAACGTGCTCCATTTTAGGACCTCCTACCTTACAGCAGAGAGCATATTCACCGGAAATAGAAGAGGTATTTACATCTGCGGACATGGATGAAAGTCCTTTTTCCATTAAAAAACACTCAAGCATTGCCATTTCTAAAGTAAAGAGAAAAAAGATTATTTTATTTTATTTCATATTTAATCATAGAATCTTGTACTAAACTATTGGAAGAATGTGTGGAAGAAAGTTTGCTCCCAAATATTTATTGAAATAAAAATTTTATTTCTAAAAATCTAATGTATTTTTTTATCCTCCCAGAAAATTTCAAAAAATCATGACAAATATTGAGACCATAGGAGGCTACCGAAAATCCATTTTGTCCCATGAGGGTATAATGGAACTTTAGGGGTTAAAGTTAATCCAATTTATCTATTAAAATATATCGCCTATGTTCCAAAATGATCTTCTAGTTCCTTCTAATTTTATTGCAATAAACTTAATACTACAATTTGAAAGGAGCTYCCAAACTCATAAATTTGTGATAATAGGCATGCACCAAATTCTACTTATAGTAGGTTGAAATGACAATATTTTTAGGAATTATAACCAAACATTTTGTCAATCTGGAAGATCATTTTAGGACAAAGAGATGATATTATAAGTGAAGGGTAGGGTTGACAAGTSCCCATCAAATTATTATTTATATAAAAAAAATCATTGTTTTCCATTTTTTAAGATTAAATAATTTACGTTATTTTTTTCTTCCATACCAAAGTTTTTATTTGAATGAACAAGTTWGCAAAGAATTTGGCAATTATACTTAGAATCATTGTATGCCAAGAATGCCTTACAACAATAGTATATTCACCTAAAAAAGCAACAAAACCCCTAAGATTTGTAGCAATTCGAGAATTTTATCCAAGGAAAAAAGAAAATCTATTGTTCAATACTTTCTTTAACTCTTTTGTAATACTMTGAACTATTTATAACTTTTTAGAACATATCTTAACTTCTAATCACTTCTATGAACGAAACTTGTTTGTTTGCAAAATCTAAATGTATAACTTTTCCTTCTCTTTTTTTGAAACACAAGGACCAATTCTATTGCAAGGGAACAAGTACAGCAAACCATAGGCAAGCCTTGGCGACAAATTTTTAAATGTCTAACTTTTAATGTCATAGTTTGGGAGGGGGAGAATTCTAATTAAAGCAAGTGTGGGTAGCCCATAATACCAAAAAATTGAAAAAACCGTACATCTTGCTATATATCTTATAGATTGTATTTTTGCCTATTAAAAAAGATTTGCTTCATTCCAATTATTACGTAATGTGAAAGTTATTAAGTTTTTTGTTCTTGTAAGCAATTTTAGCAAAATCTTGAAAAAAAAATGTATTCAATCTACTTATGAACTCAATTTTAACAATTTTACAAAAAAAAGAAAAGTTATATTTGGTTTAGTTTGCAAACAATTTCACCATTGGGATTAGTGTGTTTGAATTCCATCTTGGAGCTACCAACAATTTTGTTTTTTGATTTATCTTGTACATATTTCAATTTAACATTTTTCTTAAAACAATGTTATTTTATTTTCAAGTTTATTTTCCCTATAATTCTCAACTGAAAGTTTCATTATAATTTTTTTTAAATTTACAATTTGTAGTACAAAAAATTTAAGTTAAAGAGGATTCAAAGCCTTATAATCTAGTTAGGCTAAGAACAAAAACAACTATATTTGTCACTTTAAAGTCTCATATCTTGTGATCAATACGGTCAAAGTTTTTGAAATTTTTTCCAAACATTCTTATACACTAGTGTAGTGCAGGATCCTACATTTGAGTATAAAAAAATAAAGACTAGTAATTATGAAAGTGGTATGGCTTCTTACATATACTACTTATGATGCACAACATATGGTGGATAGTATTTCTTTAACCCCTAAAGGACCAAGTGTCCGTTCAACGTACGCAAGAGATATTGGGTAGGTTTCTATGAAGTCATTTTTGGTCGGATGCTCATGAAATTTGGATACAATGTGTATCTATGTATCTCCTTCCTAAAAATCTAATTTTTTTCCGATCACATAACCGGATCAAAAGTTATGCTGCCCTAAACTTTTGGGGCAGCTTCGGGCAACATGTGCAAAACTCTTACGATGATTTTGAAATTTGGCATGTATGTTGCTTACATGATACAAGATGCAAGTATAAAAAAAAGAACCATGTATAGTGTAAATATCTCATTTTGAAAGGAGTCAAAGTTTCTAGGCCCTGTCGGGCAAGGTTGAAAAAAAACTTTTTCACCCAACTTCAGACATTATAATCTTTCAATTAGTGCAGTCAAAATTTCTGAAATTTTTCCCACACATTTCCAAAGAAGTCTAGTAGAAATTTATACATTTGAATTTTGAAAAAAAAAATCATTTTTTTCTTACTGCCCTAAAAAGTGGCAGTTCCTGAAAATTTATGTCGAAAATGTGCTTCGGTTCTTTAGGGGTTAAGAGTGTATGAATTTATCCAAAAGTGGCTTGAATTCCATACTTTAATCTATGAGCATGATGATGAGCATGTTGATGTTTCATCCAAATTACCCCCTAAAGGACCAAATGGCATATTTTGGAAACATAGCAATTTTGGATGGCTCACTATGAACAAAATATTTATTTTTTTGCTTCAAAATTTCCATACAACATGTGCCTGAGGATTCACTATAAGGCCCAACAACTTTCATAACTTGAAATGGTTAAAAAGTTATTGTGTGATATGCAATTTTCACTTATTTACTGGTAGCTTGGGTAGCTCAAAAACATCCTTGAAATATCCCTTTCTAAAATTCGGTACTTATACTAGAAATGGCAACTTTGGAGTGTTTCCAATCAAAGCATAGTCAAAAATCTTTAGGAGGTTAACTTTCCATTCATCCCAAGTAATGCTTGTATAACATTCTACAACCAAACAATGGTTCTTTCGATGCTAGGAAGGTAATAATTATGCTTTTCTAAAAACATGAGAAAGACTCTCTAATCAATCTAAGGATTGGGGTTGCTTGAAGAGCCATAATATTGTTCACTGTCAGTAGGAGTAACCTTTTCAAAGATGCAAAAGACAGCAACTCTTGTCTCTCGCTCCTCATTGGTAACCAATTTTAGGGGAGGCAACCCATTTCCGATCACACACACCCTCCCATTTCCAATCAATAGATTGTT
The DNA here is from genome assembly GCA_006891605.1 of Pleurozium schreberi. Taxonomy (NCBI): domain Eukaryota; kingdom Viridiplantae; phylum Streptophyta; class Bryopsida; order Hypnales; family Hylocomiaceae; genus Pleurozium; species Pleurozium schreberi. The sequence continues at coordinate 26,699 of VACF01000796.1, read as the reverse complement.
GTCTTTCCATGAAGTTATGGCGCAGTCCCTAGAGTAATTGTGTTTCATTATGATTGGTTGCAAGGCTCTCAATATTGCAATTAGCCCGTGGTTGATTTTGCAATTAGCCTATGGTCAAAAATAGAAAGGTCTATATCACCATTATAGGTTGAAGAGAATATTCCACTAAAACATTACTAGTAATTTTGTTTTATGTAATAAAATTTTGGAAAAAATATGCAATCCTTCCAAACTCTATTGTTGTACGTGGGAAAAATTCCTTTTCCTTTTCCACAATCAATTGGGAAAACTGAGAGGTACCTAACATACCTATATTTGTACGACAACATAAGCCATGATGAACCGAATTTCAAAAATGGATACGGGGGTTGAAGCCTTATTAATGAAAAATGAACATCATCACCGGCTGTAGCTTCAGTTCCTGCCATGCCGTGGTCTTGTCCATCGTCTCGGTGTCCGGGGGTTGTGTCGTGCGCAGACTGATCCCCATCGGCCCAGTCGCAAATCCGCTATCATAATTTCACCAGGAGTTCTTTTAAAAATGAAAAATAAAATTCTTTCAGCGGTCTTTTTGTTGTTGTTGATTGCACTTTTCCATGGAGATGAAAAAGCTTCCTGACAATGCTATCATTCCATCTTGGCAGCTTTCTCAGTCGGAATGAATGAATCATCACCACATGGGTCTTCATAATCCAATGAGCTTGTACCATGTGGCATTTTAAACAAAGGCTTAGACAACAATCWAATACTAAGTCCAAGTCTTGAAGCTAGAGGACAGTGCTAGATGACGTGCCCAATGGTGGGCCGGTGGGGCCCATCATGACTAGGTGTTTGGAGCATTTTTTTTAAAAAAAAAAAAAAAAAAAAAAAAATTTGGTGTGAGGTGGTTTCTACCCGCTGCACCTAAAAAAAGAACATTTTGTGTCGTAACTTTTGCTCTCAGTCACCGATTGAAATAAAAATTATATTCCCACAAACCTAATGTGTTTTCCTATCTTCACAAAAAAATTCCAAAAAATCATGATAAATATTGAAACCGTAAGTGACCATCTGAAATCCATTTTGTCCCCCGAGGGAACAAAAGGGTTTTAGGGGTTAAGACAATGAGAATGAAACACCTCATTCTTGCACCAAATGGAACTAAACTTCGTCAACAATTAATTCCAACTTCTCTTGGCCATTGCTATTTTGTATTGCTTAGCAAATATAACCCTCTTTTATCCTACATTGTCATTACATATTAGTCCTACATAATGTCTTTGAAGGAGAATTGTTTCAACAACAAGGTGGTCTAAATGAAAGCATAGCAATTGACAACCAATCCATGCATTTGTAATCTTTTTCAACTTGCATTTTAGATAGGATACAAGATAAATTAGCAAGAAACACTTGTATTATTTGTTGCATTTTTGTGATCAATAAAACAACAATTAGAAAATTAGAAAAATGTTTTGGGATTATATATATACACTACTACTAGAAATAGTGTCTTGAATTAACAAAGATTTTGCTCATTTGTCAACCTCGTTTGCACATACACACACTTTGCTAATGTTAAAAATAAGGAGATTATACCCTAATAAAAACAAGTACAAATAATTTTCCAAGTAGTATTTATATGGAAAAAAACTTCAAAGATGACATCAAATTTAGATTTGTTTCAACAACATTGTAGAATTGATTATATAAAAAATTAGTTCTATTGAAAGTTATGCCACCCTTAGAAATGCTTATTACAATCATTTTGAAAACTAATCATAGGTTCGTGTAAAGTTGATATTTTAAGTATGTCTGATGTATGCCCAAAAATCAAATATTTTTTTTGATAAGATAATGATACATAAAAAAACTTTTTTGAAGAATAAAACATGTATATTCTTTTGATGCATATAAGAATTCCGTTTGCAACAACATATTATTTATATTCTTCGAACATCAAAATGTTATTTTGTATTCTTGTGCGAATCAAGAATTATTTCCTAAAAGTTAATGGACTATGTGAATCCTAAAGTGAGGACTAAATAGTCCATTGCACATAAAGAATTAAAATTTATTTAATTTACTTATTGAAGGTCATACTCTTTCTATCTTTGTATAGAAACACCTTCTTGGCTAGGGGAGCCTTTGAGCCATTATACAATGTTATGAATTGACATTGTCTCTTTTTCCAAGGGGGAATGTTTTTTACCAACAAAATCTTTTTGAATGAAAATTCACTTCTCCACCATGGTATAATTTATTCCACTATTAGGAACAAAAGTAAAAATCTGATTAATGTGATTTATATTTTATATTGGTTAAGTTTGTATTTTTGAACTTCTCCTTGAAGCTTTGGGCTCTCAAACTCCATACACAAATTCCTAATTTCTAAATTTGATCCCTTGTGGTAAATGAATAAATTCTTGCATTTTTTTAAGGTAATAAGGTAATTACACCTAATTTTGATTCCTTTCTAAAATCGAACCCTATATAGTCTTGCTTAACCCCTAAACGCCCGAGCGATCATTTTTTGTCGTTGGCTGACTTCGGGCAGAATTTTTGAGTCCAAAAAAACTTTTTTCAAGTTTTTTTTTTTTTTCTTCTTAAAAGTTTGGGCTCTCTTTCAACATTTATATTCAAAACTAAGATTGCTACGGTCAAAACAAAAAATACAAGTGAAATAGCACAAAGTGTTTAAAGTTTGCTTAGTGTTGAAAAACTTACTATTTGAAGAAAGTCTTGGTGTTCTCATTACTAGATCTTATGCATTTTTTTACAAATCAATAGAATCACAATTTTGAACAATAAAAAAAATTCAAATGCTAAAGATAGAAATTGTATTTTTGGTGAATTTTTAAAGTTATTTCTTTAAAATTCATTTGGAGAGGATTTAAAAATACTTTTACAATTTTGACCGCACGGATATTTTGTACTTTTTTTTTGCTTTAAATTATCTTCTTTGACGCAAAATTTAAAAAAATATAGAACTTATATTTTATAACACATTTGTGTTTTGCCCAAACCCCTTAGGCTTTTAGGGGTTAAACTATCTTTGTAGTATTCATGAATCTAGGGTCGATTTAAAAAAACACCTACTTTCAACACTTTGAATATTCATAGTTTATTAATATGGTGTCCAAAAATGCGTTGTAAGAAAATCTAGAATATCCTTTTCGACTAGCAACAAGACCTCACAAAAAAATTCAATATAATAATGAGATTCAAATTGAATTGCTTATTCGGTTGATTTTAGGTGTAGTTATCCCATAGGGGTGAATGAAGGGTCAACTCTCCTGAGTTGGCCCTCCACTCCGCTCTACCCTCAATAGAGGGTTTGGGTGAACTGACCCCTTGCTCGGCCACTCCAAGTCATTCTAAGGGTGCAAGTAAAATAAAAAGGCCGTGCTTGATTAATTTACCTTGAATACCTCTCCTAGCTAATTTGGGGCCTCTGACTGCACACATGAATTCAAAATTTTCAAATCTCATCACGGGTGGAAAGTTAAAAAATTCAAAAAGCAGAGGCTCCAAAGTTCTTCAACATGTTCATAACATTCTTAACCTTCATTGGGGGGGTCCCTTTTGCTCCTCAAAAATCTGGCCCCCCCAGGAACCAATCACACTGACAAGCAGTCTAACAGCCCACTCTCTCCCAACCGGCCAACCAATTGCACGCAAGGGATTATAACCTTGTTTTCCCCCAAGTATCTAGGAGGGCATTATACCTGAACTTGCAGATAAAGTCTCCAGTGGGGCAGCAACATTATCAACCTCTTTTTCTGCGTGAATGATGATCTCAATGCAAACGAACCTTGACCTCACCCATGTATATTAGTCTTGCAATTTACAGACATTCCTATCCTGGACTGGACTGGACAGGACATGCAGCAGCAGCAGCAGCAGCAGCTCAGGAGTCATACATAAGCTGCTGACAGGAACTGGGCTCCCTAGAAATGGTTTCCCCGCTGCAAAAGCTTCACAAGACAACCCCCACTAATAGAGCAGCAGCAGCAGCAGCTCCAGAGAACAAATGAAACTGCTGTCATACTTCAACCTCGTTTTCAAACAAAACAGGAGCTAGAGATCAGCATGCCATGTGCCACCTCCTGTTTTACAACATCTGACAAACTTGGGAAAGGTTCTGGTAACCAGTGGAAATCATGTCCACGAAAGCAACTTGAAAGGGATAAAATTGCAGCAAGGTTCAGCTTCCACAACATGCAAGGGAAAAACAAAATACTCACGAGCAGCATAAGATCAATACCAAAGATCAATGCAAACATAGAATGGCAGTTTTAAAGAACACGCAAGTTACAGAAAAAAACGCTAACAGTAATTGTTAGCTAGAACTTCATTGTTATCCGGAAAACAAACTTGAACACTTGCTGCAGTTCGCGCAAAATATCGTACAGGCACGAAGACTCAAAATATTCCATACCCTCCATATCCTAACACTCGCATTGTAGAGACAGAAAGCTAAAACATTATCCGTACTACTACGTAACGCCATAATAACAATAAAAATGCCTACTCTCTCAATGTATAGTAGTTACTCTTATCAAATGCTCTATAAAAACGCTACCTACTCGTGCCCACATCAGGGCAGTTACACAAGGGCACCGACTCGCAAAAACCTGCTACAAAATTTGGTGGTGCTACTCAATTAATGGTATCGTAAATTGGACTATGGGTCAATAATCTGTGTCCCATAATATATGGTACCTCGCATCCCCAGCTTGGAGGACAGTCTTCAGCATTACCGTGGCCATGAAKAACCACCCCAAATGGTGGTCTCATRGTTTGGAGAAAAATGAAAACAACAGAAAATATTCGACAAAAACGAAAATTGTAGAGTAAAATACTCGTAGAAAAAATTACGCCATAAGACCCTCTGCGTCGTTGAACCAATCCACACTCTCGGTCTCACCACCGAAGCCGAAGTCCCCAATGTCGTCTCCGAAATCAAAACTCGAAGCGTCAAAGCCCAGCATGCCGTCAACATTGCCGTCGACAGGAAAGTCGAAGAAGATGTCGTCGGGCAAGAAAACTTCCTCAAGCTTGCTCAAGTCATTGTTGGCTGTAACCATGCTTTCAGAATGATCCTCCTCGGAGTCTTCCGAGTCCTCCACCAAATCCGAAGCCGTGGAAAAGCAAGGAGGACTCGAAGACTCCGGAGTCGAAGACTGGCTCTGCGCATCACTGCTCTTCAAACTCGWGCAAGGAGATGAAGAAGCCTCGACACTCTCCTCCGAGTACTCGTTCTCTTCAAGCATGTCCAAGTCTTCCTCCAAGTTCTCGCAAGCGCCGAGAATTTCAGTCGCCACATCAACAGAGCTTTCGTCCTCAGTGATTCTCTCGACCTCCACGGGACACAAAGGCAGAGAAGGAGACTCAGAAGATACCGACTCTTTCTTCACGGGACTCTTGGGTAACAATTCGCTCTTCTTTTTGACGGCAGGGGCTTCGGTTACAGCAGCTTGCACGGCCTCCTTCTCCGACGTGAAATTTGTGTGTGCAAGCGGTCCACGAATCTCCCGGGCGGCTTTGTCGTAAGCTTGAGCAGCTTGCTCCGCGGTGTCATAGGTTCCCAGCCATAGCCGGACGCCTTTCGACGGGTCACGAATCTCCGCAGCCCACTTCCCCCAGGGCCTTTGCCTCACACCTCTGTATTTCTGCGGCTTCGTGTCTTTGGACGTCACACTCATTTTCACTCCTTTCGTAGGCACGGGGGGTTTAGACATGGCGCCACTACTACTCTTGTTGCTCACCGACGACTTCGCGCTTTCCGCCGCGCCTCGGGCAATTTTCTTTTCGGCAGGTTTSGTTTTCTTTTTCGCAGGCCAGGAAGGTTTATCATAAAAGCTCGGCATGGACTCATTATCCACCGGACAGGCGGAGTTTAAGGAGCATTGCATTGTCTTGGCCGTGAAGACGCTATGGTAACTCGGAACCTCAGGCTCGTCGAGCTCACTCTCCTCACTCGACGACTCACCACAATCCTCTCTCGAGATCTCAATCTCACGAACCAACACTCTCTGGGAACTTCGCATCACGACATGACTCCGACGAAARCTGGCCTCTTCGTCACTCGAAGAGTCCGTCGCGTCAGGGTCTGTGCAAATCACGCGCACTCGCTTGGGCAAGCTCGGCTGGAGCTTCGGCTCATAACCCTCTTCGTCCGAAGAAACATACTCCCGCTTYAAGGGCGCTTTCACACAACACGCTCCCGCGGCTACTTCTTCTTCAACCCCCATACTTCGGTCCTGCCGTATACCCACCATCTCTACAAACGAAACTCCCACCACTCTTGCAAAGCACAAATGCCTCTTGTTACACAGAAAAGCGCAACAACTTAAAAGAACTCCACAGAAATCGCTGCTCACAACACCCTTGATGCGCATACAACGCGCGTAGCCTTCTCGACAGAAGATACCTCATCCCGAGAGGGAAAACCACCAMAAGTACGGCACCTAGGAAGACAAATGGCGTTTCGAGCACAGAGAGCTCCAGGAAACAAACTTGGGCTTGCCAAGGAGAGCGAGGGAGGGAGAAGAAGACGAGAAGAAGAAACAGAGCAACTCCTGTCGTGGAGTAAGCTGAATGCGAGTGTCCTTGGGCGACATGAAAAATGTAGTACTGTGAGTTCGAGGCCGCCGCTGGCTGTGTTTGTAGCAGTGGTAGTACAGTACACTACTGTGCCGGGGAGGGGCCCCTCTTTACTTCCCTCTTTTCTTGTCAACGACGTTTCCTTTATTAGCCCGGGTCTGGGAGCTCCCTGCCCTCCAGGGCTTTGATGATCGCCGCCTGATTTCCTTTCGGCCCGTTCTTTTTCTTTTTCTTTCCGATTWAGGTGAATTAGTGTAGACCGCACGGTCGGGGCCATCTGCACCGTCGTGGCAGAGGGGTCGCTTTTCCTTTTCTATCCTTTTTCGACGCCTTTTTCTAGATTTTTCTTTAATGCAACTGCAGTGGAAAGCACAGTAAGCTGTGGACTGACTCATTTAGCGTGGGTCCTCATTTAGCGTGGGTCCTCATTTAGCGTGGATCCTCAATTAGCGTGGGTCCTCAATTAGCGTGGCCTACTGTTGGAGAGAGTATTTGGAGGTTCATGTAGGCAAGCGGTGGAATTGCTTGGGGTGGAAGGCATAAGAAAGAAGGATCTGGACTTTTATCACTTTAGAGGCCGCAGTATGATAGTAGAGGCAGTTGTAGAGGTAGTTGCCAGGGTGTAAGTTACTTAATGRCTTACTTACTCCGTAGATTTTTTGGGTAGGGCTCTGATTGGGTACAGTAAGTTATTGACTTCCATTCTCCCAAAGGCCAGGTTTATTTCTAATCTTGTCTGTCCAGCTGAGTTGTAGAAATCAACACCAGTCATTGCGTACTGTCAAAGCCTCTTGGGTCTGAGTTAATTAAAACAAATTRTTTTTWAATTAGCGTCAAGTGGGCAATGTTTATTACGGTAAATTAGTGCAGGGGCTAATTTTAAGCGAAACTGGCAGGCAGAAAGCAAAAGGTCGGCAGTTTGTAATGCGGCACCATCATGTGAGTGAGGTGAGGGGGGGCGCCATGCCAGCCTGGAATTGGGTAGGAAAGGGTCTCAATTACCCTTCTGGCCCCAGGAATTCCCAAATCAACCATTATTTTAATMTATTTGTTTAATTCCATGCCGTGGCTTCGCCGAATTGAAGTGGAATATTCATTCCTTCAGTCCTGGAATTTTTTTTTTCAATCCTGGAAAATTCGATGTTTTATTCTCCACCAATCAACTGTTTCGTTTCGGTGGTTACTGAGCGGGCTAATAATATATAAGTTACTGCCTGCATTCACTAGGGGGGCCGGGTTTTTAGGGGGGGGGGGGAGAAAGTCTTCTGACATGCATTCGGCGTTTAGTACTCCACTGCCATGTCATTTCCACGAACTAAGCTTATTCACTCATATTCATGAAATTCTTGCTGTCCTTCCGTCTCTTTCTTTTTCTTTTACTGTGAGTATGCTGTTCCTTACAGTTCAGTTCATTCCATGGAACCGGACTGCTGGCATCACGCGCGGCATCTCCAATGCACCCCGCCAAACTGAACGGGGTGAACTGACCTCTTGCTCAGCCACTCTCAAAAACCCTGCAATTTTTTTATTTTCCACACAAGATAGAATTTGTAAGTTCTGAATTCATATATGCAATCGGAGGCCCCAAATTGGCCCCAAATTAGGAAGGTGAGATGTACAAAGTAAATTAATCGAGTCCAAAATAAGGGGCTTTTTATTTTACTTGCACCCATGTATTTACTTGGAGTGGCCGAGCGAGGGGGCTAGTCCACCCCGTCTCGCAACTACTCTCAAAATCCCTGAAATTTTTTATTTTCCACGCATGATAAAATTTGAAAATTTTGAAATCATGTTTGCAATCAAAGACCCCAAATTAGCAAAGAGAGAGAGGGGTTCAAGGTAAAGTAATCGAGCACCAAATAGGAGGCTTTTATTTTACTTGCAACTTTGGAATGACTTGGAGTTGCCAAGCAGGGGGTCAATTCAACCCGGGTGCTAAATTGGCCTAACAAGTAAAAAGAAGGATTGAATGACTAAGTAATTAGTGTGGAAAATAATTTGACTTGAGAGATACCACTCTTTTTAAAGGCATCTAAAGTAGATACAAGAATGTTCCAAATTAGAAAAACAAACTAAAAAGAAACAAAATATTAGAGGTCGTTGGCAAACAATATGCCTAGAAAAAGGTAAATTATTTGAAACGTATCACAATTATTCTATACCACTTTAATGGGTTTTTTTCCTTAGGCATGATTCGCTAAGGTCTCTGTAATTTTTGTCTTTTGGTTTATTACAATGGAATCTATTTTTTAAGTCTTTTTACGTTGTTTCATATGCATTTTCAATCCTAGTAACTTCATTTACAATATTAATCAAAGGTTACTAATGTTCTTGTTAGATCATAGTGCCGAGTGCATTGAGGATAGTTTTCAATTTCCCTAAATCTAACTTTCATTCATGAACTTGTTCATAAGTGACACAACCAAGAATACAACATTAACATGGTTAGGAAAATGATGTCTATAGCTTCATTGAATTTTTTTATAAGCTACATAATTAATAATTGCAACAAAATATTATTAAGAATGTTAAGACATTCTTACATCATATATGACTACGCGTAGAATATTTGCACTTGACAAACTTGATTTTGAGCAAATATATATAGTTTGAACTATAACTATTTACAATATCCTTATTTGCATTGATTATCTTCTATAGGACCAAGGCATAGTTCAAATTTCCAAATTGCGAATATGTATTATAAAATGAATCTTAGAAAAAACTTTTAATCTAAAAAGGATGCAACCTTGATATTTGGTACTTAGTCAAAAATGATTCAATTTTTGAATCAACACGGCCATTTGTGTTCTATACTAATAGAAAAAATCATCTGCTTGACATTTATTGTCCTCAACGTCTTTTTAAGGCTATTGATGATTCCATCAATAGTTGTAAAATATGATTCACATGGTAGATCATATCCGTATGGCTACATCAACTAGTACACAAACCGATATTTTTCTATTAATATTTGAAGCCAAGAATTAAAAACTACTTTAAAAATCAATCGTAGATAGAATTTTTGGAATTTTTGCAAGAATCCTTTTCCAATAAATTCAAAATATTAAGTTCTAATCACAAAGCTTTTGAGAGATTTTTATTTTACTATTGAAAAATCATATTTGGAATTTTTTAAATGACTTTTAAGGCCAAACTTAGAATTACCCTTTGAATTATAGAATATTTGTGAGGCAAAAATCTCATAATCAATAATTTAAAAATGTTAAAGAACTAATACAATAATCTTTTAACTATTAATCCCTCAAAGCCTAATAACTTTTTGACAATGGAGGTTTTCAATGAATTGTTATACTTTGATATTTATATTATTTTGTGTTCTTAATCACACCAAATTGAACCTTGTGTTTTGAAAATTTAAAAAAATAAAAATTATAATTTTTTTCTCCAAATCAAATTTGTTTGTGCAAAGTAAGACTAAAAAAACTCACGATTTTTTTCCATCCCTACTATTCCTTTCATTAAAAAGAAATTTTGTTTGCTCCCTTTTTCTATTAGACTACATTTCCTAAATAAAATTTTAAATACTTCTCACATTAAAATTTTGAAAATTAGAAAATGAAACAAGTTTGTCAACTTGTTACTCTACAAGATCCTACTTTACAAAATATTGGGATTCATTTCACCATACTGAGAATTTGCCATTCAAAATTTGAAAATGACACACTTGTGTTCTTTTAGTCCTTTAGGTATTAAAGGACTTTGCAAGATGGAAGGACATTTTGAAATGTCAACCTCAACTTTTGTATAGTTCTTGATTTCAAATGTTTAAAAGCTTATCTAAGACCATGTAGTTCCAATAATCTAATTTCGTTTTTAGTGAAGTGCCTAAAATTTTATATTGCCAAAAAAAGGTTGTTTGGTCCTTTAGGGGTTGATCAAGTACAAAAAAGTTTTAAAAGCTCATGAATTTACACAAGAAGTTTTGCTAGTGGTTCTAAAAGAGTTCTAAATTTTCCATTTTTGTTCATTGAATGAAGATTGCAATTTTTTATTTTTTTCTTATTTTCAACCACGCATTATTCACTTGTACAATTGTGAGAATGAGTGGAGAGTATTTTGTCTTTTGAGTGGATGGTGAGAGGAGAGGTTCTTAGACAAGTTTTCAAACAATTTCTTATTTGATCCTCTTCCATTGGGCTTGATTAATCCCTCCCATTGGGCTTGATTTATCCCCCAAATCTTGTATTTTCTAGAAGCCATTGGGCCAACAATGGATATGGGTTGATGACATTTTCCTAAACATTTATGTATGGATTTTGTATAGATTTCTTGTCTTGTATTTGTATCATTCTCTAGGAGTACGGATTGTGACTGACAATTGAGATGCCATGGATCCCACATTCGATTGACGACAGGGGTAGGTTTTTTTCCAAAACCAGTTGACTGCTATTGTTTTTCCACTGGGGGAGGGGGCACTGGGAGGTTGGACACACCATGGTGCATCTTTTTAGTAGATAGTGTGGAAGGTGCAAGTGTTCAAAGCTAATTCAAAAAACTTACATCTAGCCTAACCACTTGCACAACTATTTGCCTTTTTCTATTTGCCCAAACTACCTTTAAACTTTTGAGGACCATAAATTTTTATCATCCCATTTGATTGAAAAATGTTTATCTTTACACAAAGCTAATATAAGTGCACATCTATGGTAAAAATTTAACTTTCATCTTTAAAAAAATGTCTTCTATTTGAGCCTTTAGAAAGCTTAACCGGAGTTTATTGTCCTTTTGGGAATGAATTAGTGCAAATCAGATCATTAGTATAGCTTGCTAATTTCAAAAGCAATTAAATGAATGAATTTAACTACTATTTATTTTGGTGACAATAATTTGACAAGTGACACTACTTTTGTGCTTCACAAATAAGGCCAACCAATGTTACTAAATATTAAAGTAAAAAAGCATCTTACAAATTAACTATTCAAAAGAATTCCTACATTCAAATTTGAAATGAACATGGTGTGGTTTGTATTTCAGACACACAAAGACAAAGAATGCATTTGCAGTATTTAATTATTATTATTTTTTTTTTCAAAATATGTAAATGAAGCGGGATTTGAACTTAACAAACCATCGTGTTAATATTTATTCAAATCAAATACGGAACACAAATATTTTGAAGACCACAGATGAGTTGAGTTTGACATCCGATCTGCATCTCACCCACACTAAATAGTGTAATTAGGTTGCCAATACAATTGGGTTGCTTTACTCCAAGAACGGTACTTTACAATCCATCAACCCCTAAACGTCCTGATTCATCTCCAAAATTGACCATTTGAGAAAAATTATTATAAAGTGTTTGAGAAAAATTATTATAAAGTGCTCTTTGGAAGCATATTTTGGAAGTGAAGTGATAGAAGTTGTAGACTAAAAGTCGTAGATTCCATGTATATGGGTAGATTCACCAATACTATCACCAATATTGTTTTATAAATTTTGAAACAGAAATTTCAAAATTCCTTCAAAATTTGAGAACAAGCAAAATATTACCATTTTCATAGTAGAATTTGATGGAATGGATTTGAAACGAGGTTCTCTTGACGTCGTGATTTTTTGAATTTAAAAAAAAATCTATTACCTCATTTTGGCAAATTCACTTTTGAACTAAAGTCAATGCAATTTTGTCTTGGTCAACCACTTGACATACTTGGACACTGGTAATTTTAGAAAAATATGTACTCTAGTAACACCAAATCCAACCCTTAGATAGAATAACAACTTGATATAGTATCTCCACAAATTAGAAGAACTTTCATCCAAGCAGTTAGGAGGATAACTTTAGTTTCAATATGTTCATTGTTCAAAAAATGGACATCTGAGCACTCCAAGGTTAAAGTCAACAAATATTTCTACGATTACTTCCATTTGTACACATAGAGATTCATGAGTTCCAACTACTTACACCAATAACTAATCCAAAAGCAGTGCATTCTCCTACAATAACAATAAAGATTTATATATAGTGTGCAATGTCGAGAAATTAGTGAGGGTCAACCTAATTTCCACTATTTAGTGTAGTTTTTTTTGGTATGCATGCACCTTTAGCAGCGACTAAGTTAGTGGCAGGTTTGAAAAACTTGGCTTGGGAGTCAAGAAATGAGCMATGACCAAGTCAATACTTCCAAAAAATCACAGCCCCAATCCATGGCTGTTTCATGATACAGCTGTCAACCATGCATTCAGTTGAATAATACCTCACTACACTACACAGTTGAAATTTAAAAAAAATAAAATTCATACCCCCCTTGAGACCAACAACAATGGGACCCGGGAGGAAGAAATAAACACAAGCCTAACAGTACAAAATATTGAAACCTCAAGAAAAATGTCCGTCAACGATTGCAATTGACCTCCTTCCTTCCCCTTTCCTTGAGGGAGGGAAGAACGTCCCTACAAATGGCCGGGTGTGCGTTTGAATTCAAAGACGTAAAGCCACAAAACACCCATTATGTATGAGTGAATGGAAAGGCAAAGGGGGGAGATAGAGTGTCGGTATCTAATAAGGCTCGTTGGCTTCCACGAGGCCAAGCCAAGCCYGTAGTAGGTCGAGTAAGTTAATAGGACACTTGGGAACGTAATAATATATACGTTATGTGACTTGGACGGACCCGAAGACCAAGGACCGAGGACCCATATTGAAGCTTTTTTAGCTGAGCCCAACTGCTCGTACAACAGCATCCAGCCATTCACGATTTCCATGGGAGTTGGGACATGGGACCACACAGGCAAAGGCCAGAGGCTGGACGGATGAAAGGAAGGACAAGTGAAGATGGACGGACAGACATTTGAAAAGTTCCAGAGGAAGACGGAGCTTCACTTGGCTTGCGTTCCGTCACTTTATTGGCTTATTATTTTGTCATCCCGGACCCCATCCTACGGGGTTTCTTTCGGGCACCCCCCCCCCTCTTCTGAAGTCAGTAGTCGGAACCTGGACGGGTCCCACCACCACCACAGGGGGCTCTCTCGGGGCCCTGTTCCTGACAAGCATGTCGCATGCTAATACAGACAGGCTCCTTTGCCATCTTGGGGAAATCGGGCTTCATGTCTGTCCTCTCACGGCCATCCAGCTGGCACTTACATGGAGGTAGGCTTCTTCTTTAGTTCCATTGTACTTCCACATAAGTTATGGTAAACTACCCCCATTCAGGACCAAATGGGAGCAAGCCCATGGGTGGGTAAAATTGATGTTAGTGGTGTACATTGCAAAACTTGAATGTAGATCACTAACACAATTTACTTCCAACAATGGGTGGCTCCCATTTGGTGTGGAATGGGGTAGTTCACCTTAAATTAAATTGGCGAGGAGGAATTTGGGCATTAGTCGGATAGGAAGGGAGGTGGGTAGGGGATGGATTCAGGGTAAGTTTCATCTAGGGACGGGGAGGGGAAGTTGTACCACATTGTAACTTCCTTTCATAGAGATGAACATTGGAAAATACTGGGCATTTTCAATATCCAAGATAATTTATTAGGGGCACTTATGTTGCCATGTGGATTTTGCTGTGGGACCTTAAACAAATAAACTCGCAATATAATAAGTTGGGTTGTCAAGAGAATTGGGGATAAATTTTTCTCTTTGTTTATTGAATATACTGTACATTATTGAAGGAGTCTTGGTGTGACATATGGAGTGTCTAAGGTTTGACCCTTGAAACAATTAGAATAGACTTATCACTTGAAAGTAAGATAGATCTAAGACTCTTCACTTGTTCTTCTTTGCTACTTCTTAGATTCTCAAGTTAGAGTGAACTCAAAGTTTTTCCTCTACRCAAGCAAAGAATCAATCATTAATAGATAATTCTATGATTTGACACTCAATAGCATTGTGTCAATTGGCTTTGAATATTTTCGGAAAACATTGTKACCCAATTTTAGTAAGGTTTCCCTATCTCCTATGAAAGTAACTAAGGCCCTGACTCATGACCACTTAGAAGATGCATTCCCCATGACCAAAGTAATCACCAAAATGCTCCATTTATTATAAATAGACCGATAGGAATATTCTTTTTGTTTCTACAATAAACAATCAAACATAGAATAGGTGCATGCATGCTTTTGTCGTTTCTACAAGACCCTTGGAAAGTCATTCATCGTCCACTTTTTGTCCTCCCCTATGACCAAGAGTAGGCTGGGGTTACTTAAAAAACTTGTCCCCAACATCCTTGGGGAGGAATTTTGCATCATCATCTGCTGACAAGTGGCACACACAAGAGGCCTAGTACGCAAGAGCAAAAAAATTTCTGGGGTTTAAGAATGTGATGTCTGTAATGAAGTAACCACGTGGGCATCAAATCCATCAAATCCGAGAAAAGGAAGTGTTTTTTCAAAGAGATGTATCGATTCTTCAGGCAAGTAACGTAAGCTTAGTAATCTCGGGGGATTGTACCTCTTTCAGTTTCCCTTTCAAAACCACTGATGGTTTTTTTGGTTGGCGTTTTTTTTCTCTGCCCAGGTCGMTTGCGACTGGGTGCTTGTATTTTAAATTCTTGCAGTAGAGGTGTCCTTTATTTGTGTCAAAAAAAAAAAAAAAACTGCTGATGGTGTCACCGGGATTCTCTCGGCTCAGTCCCCCACAACTTAGAAAGCGCACAATGGATCCATCTACCAGTCTCCTTGGTGGTGTTTTGGACTACCTATGAACTTACAATTGGTTGCAGTTCCAAAGGGGCCACGACCGAGACCTCATACATACCATATTATTTTATCAATTCCCGGGTATGCTTGGAATCAGCTTAAAACTATACTCTGAATAGTGGTATTAAGGGGACCCATACTAATTAATTGACATTTCACACTATACCAATATCTACCTTTGGTGTACATCAATAATTATTGAAGTGTCACTGGGTTGTATTGTACATCATGTTTCAAACATCTACAATTTTTCACAACAAGTCCTTTTAATTTTTTGGTCCACTTAAAACCCCTATTCAGTTTGAAAGTCTACAAAGACCATAATTTGTCTCGCTAACATAGGTCGGAGGATCCGGGATGATCCTGGAAGGTGCATTTCCACCACACCAACTAATAGTAAGTTTATTAGAAAATCCCCACATGTGGGGCAAAAGAAAGTAATTTCCAATTGTTTGGGATACATCTTGGCCGTCCTAGATCTGGTGTTGGTTCAGTAACTTCAGTAGCCCCTCGGCGGGGGTGAGTATCCGAGAAGGTGCATTTACACATCCCGACCAAGTTGTTGGGAGCGAATTTTCCAACCTCGTGCAGGTTGGGTGGTCTTTTTTTCTTTTGAAAAATATCAAGTTTGGGAAGGTCCCATATCTTCCCTTTGAAGCAGTACACTATCAGTTCTCTGCTTTTGCTTTTGCTTTGGGATTTCAAGTTGTCAGATACTTTCACTACCAATATGCAATTCAAACCAGTCATGCACAATGATGACACAAAGGGCGCAAAATGTTCGGTATCATTGTTTTTATTCATAACCGGAAAAAAAAGAAACGAGGGACTGAATTTCGGAATCTTTTTTGTGAATAATGATATGAATTGATCCTTGTTGGACAAACAACGGTGCTACCATGTCACTAAGTGAACATGAAAATGCAAGCTTATGAGCCTTGAGCAATGAGCATATGTATAAGTAAATATTTTATAGTTATTGAAGGTGCTTAGAGTATAAAATAAGTGATATCTATCTATACTTTAAATTTGTTTGTTTGTTTGTTTGTTTGTTGAGATCTCCCGGACCATGCGTCTTCCAGTGGCGTGCTTGGTACCATCGGAAAGCTCTCAGTGAGGAGGGGTGCATGGGCTTCGTTTCGTGGCGTTCTGACCTACGGGGTGAAAGCTATTGAATTTTGAAGTTTTTAATGCATCCAAAAATTAGAAAATTACTTTTAATTTAATTTTACCTGTGGCAATGGCACAGGGCACATTATTCTATCCTTTTTTTTGTTACATTGAGATCTCCCGGACCGTGCGTCCATTGGTAGTGTGCTTGGTACCGTTGGAAAGCTCTTGACAAGGCGGGGTGAATGGGCTTGGTTTCGTGGCATTCCAACGTGCAGGGTGAAAGTTATTGAATTTCAAAGTTTTTATGAATCCAAAAATTAAAAAATGACTTTTACTTTGATTTTTCATGTGGCAACGGCACAGGGCTTAGTAGTATATCTTTATAACACAAATGTACTATAATGACGGAAGGTTCTTATAATATAGACATCTGTAATATAGGTTTATAATTTCCTGTCCTCATGATTCTAGGCTCACATAATAGCAACCTTTCCATGTATCTATTAGCACTTAAGTTTCACCAATGAAGGATTGACACATTGTCCCTTGTTGGCATCAACCCCTAAAGGACCAAGTTGTGTTTTTGGGCAATATAGTGATTTTGGGCAGCTCACTATGAAAGGAATTTTTATTTATTTTTCTTTGAAATTTTTATACTAGATGTAGGATGAGGTTTTTCTTTGAGGCCCAACAATTTTCTTAGCTTTTGACTACATGGTTAAAAAGTCGTTGTACAATATGTAGATTTTTTCTTTGACCGGGTAGTTTGGGCAGATATAAAAAAAACTTTCTTTATAAACAAAAATTTGAAATTGGTTTTACAGATTTTCATATACATGGAAAACTTAGAATCATTTGATTTTGATTAATGAGATGAAAGTTATGGGGAGTTTTTGCGTGCGGGCTATAGATTCTCTACTCTAAAATAAACATTGAAGTCCTTTATTTAACTCAATTTTCAAGATTTGAAAAAAAAAAAAAAAATCATAAGAAATAGATTGTTTATTACAAGGTTTCAACCATTGGTATTAGCATTTTTTAATTCCATAACTAACTTAACAATTAAAATTTTGACTCATTCTATACTTCTTTCTATTTACTATTTTTTCCTATGTATTGTATAATTCCAAATGACTTGAAAAATTTCAAGCATGTAGCCAACTTGCCATGGAGAATGACCCCAAAGGAGGAACACTTGGGTAAGCATAGAATTTTTTTCATATAAATGTGGCTTTGTGAAGTACAATTGCCTTTTGTTTTCCACAAGGCCAAAAACAAGATTGATGTCAAGTCAAACGCTAATATCTTGCCATCCATA
This sequence comes from Pleurozium schreberi, assembly GCA_006891605.1. Classification (NCBI taxonomy): domain Eukaryota; kingdom Viridiplantae; phylum Streptophyta; class Bryopsida; order Hypnales; family Hylocomiaceae; genus Pleurozium; species Pleurozium schreberi. The sequence continues at coordinate 9,025 of VACF01000796.1, read as the reverse complement.
TGGTAAAATTTTTTGAATTTTTTTGACATAGTCTCAAACCATTGTACTACAAGATCCTATGGTTGCATGTGTCCAAATTTTTTTGTTCTAAGTTTTGATACTTGTACTAGAATTGACAGTTTTGGAGCATTTTTGGTAAAAACATAGTGAAGGAACTTTAGGGATCAAGTTGGAATTGGACTTGAAAGTAAGTATAATTTTGATTGAGTAGAAAATTGTTAAAATATCATTGAAAAATACGTTATAAAATTCACTTCAAGATTAACACCCAAAGGATCAAGGCACAGTGGGCAAAAGTTGTCCAAAATTGCTACTTTTAGGGCAATGAGAACAAAAAAATTCAAATGTATAGATTTGTATTAGGATTATATGGGATTGTGTAAAAAAAAACTTCAAAAGCTTTGATTGGAAAATTGAAATATTCTAAAGTTTGAAGTTAAAGGAAATAGTTTTTTTTTTCAACCCTGCTCGATAGGGCCAACAAATTTAATTCCTAGAGTGAGGTTTTTAAATTGCTTATGGTTTTGTTTTTGACATTTGCATCCTGTATCACATTAGTTATATACTTGTCAAAACTTCAAAAGTAGAAGAGGAGTTTTGCACATGCTATCCAAAGTTGCCTAGCTAGGTTGTCCCAAAAGTTCAAAGCAACATAACTTTTAATCTAGACACTTAATCATTAAAATATATACATTCCTACCCGGGGGGAGGGGGGGAGGTATGTGTTAACACCTTTTGGCAAAATTTTGTGAAAATCTAATCCAAATTGACATTGTGTGCAACTATCTCAATTTTTTGCGTGCGTTGAACAATCAGGTGGTCCTTCAGATGTTGAAATCATCACAATTTTTACATTATTATGTATTTACACATTGCCATTATCACTAACAATGATTTTGATAATTATCTAATTCTAAATTTTTTCATGCATAGTTTCAAATGACTCTCTAACTTTGTTTTTGAATGATATCACAAAAACTTATTAAGTTTTTGATGACATGTTTTAAAGATTATTTTCAAAAATGTAAAATTACATTGTATAATACTTTTGTATGCAATATACCATTTCTTGCTTATTTATTGGCTTTAGACAAAAATATTGAAGGTTCTACATTTATAAAAGCAATTCAAGAAGAAAATTGAATAGGAACTTACTCAAAAGCATGTCACTACTATAGGGATACAACTCATAGCATAATCACACTAATGATGGTAAATAGTATTACCCATACTAACTACTTTAGAAATGCTATAAGTTTGTACTCTTCATGAATATTTTTACCCAGTGCATGGATCCCAGTAGTATTATAGTTGAGAATTTTTTTTACCTATAGTTGATAAAAATATTCATCAAGAGTAAAAACTTATGGTTGTTTTAAATCAATTAGTGTAGGTATCACTATTTACCATCATTAGTGTAGTCATTTACACAAGATGAAATTCACCACCTTGTAGATTCTCCAAGTTAAAATCTACCTAGACCATGCTCCAAGGCATGTACATTTGTAAAATGCAATCAACAAAAGACATCATTCTCATAGAAATCAACTATCAACTAATGTTCAAAAGATTCACATAATGCAATTTCATAGAGAAGCCATTGAAGTAGGAAGGTCCATTTTAAACATTCTTCCCATCGTAAACAAGAAAGAATTGGTTGATAATAGTGATGCTTTGGGCCTAAAAATAGTCATCGACTCCTTTGGGCTACACTTCAAAAATTCAAACCAACACAAACTTTTTCAAAAACAAACTGTAATTTCCATACCTATCCTGTGGAAACAAGAAGCCATTTTGTGGGCAAATTGTAAGCAATCCCTTGTGGGCAAAATGTAATTTTCATAGCTATCCTATGGAAGCAAGAAACCATCTCTTTTACATGTAGAAAGTAAATGTAAGTGAACCCTCTTAGAGCCTAATGATGCAATTTCCTTCATTCTTTATAGCAAATAAACCATTCACAATCTCATAATCTTCCCAACTATAAGACAACTAAGGAAACAAAAAAAAGAAAAAACGAAAAAAACTTAGGGAAGTTGTGCACACCTACTCTGGACCCGCAATCCGATTGTGTCCCCTTGAAATCTATCTAACATTTATACTACTCCAACTTATAACCTCATGCACAATTGCTTTTCATGCACAATTGCTTTTCCATTGATGAAGTCACTTGATGACGTGGCTTGCCGTACACCAACACACTTGGCCATGCCCTTGGGGAGCTTAAACGACAAAGCCATGGATGCTAGGGTACAATAATAAGTCAGGTAGCACCCCCATGCAGCAAGCTCTTTTGAAAACAGGATACACAGGGCAGGGAAGGCCTACCACCACCATGGACAGTTCAACAAGCAAAGGCAAAGGCAAAGCTATAATATATTTAATTCGTGGATATTCAGCCCAGATGATGGAACAGAATATCCACAAAGATGGAAACACTCTAAAAGATCCAGTGAAATATTTGAAGCTTCCGCTTGTAAATTGGAAAATTGGAAAATTGGAAAAATGAAAGAATGAAATCTGAGGAGAGAAAAGGGAGAAAAGAACCAGATACCCACCCCCAAGCTTTTTCAAAAGCTATCCAGAAAGAATCTGCAATTGGTTGAAGCTGTAGAATTTGCCACGTGTATGTCTCTGCATGCCACGCCAGCAAAATGAATGGATACCRAGCTGTAAAGGAGCCGGAAAAAAATAAAAAGGAGTGGGGCTCGTATTTGAGGGCATGCATGCAGTGAGTGAACCCAGGCTAGGTTATTAGGTCCAGGACGTTTGTACCCTATCTCCATAAACCTGGAAGGACATGACTGAAAAAATCTGGAAAAAAAATGGAAAAAATGGAAAAGAAATGGATTAAAAAAAAATGAAAACCGAAACTTGGAAAGACATGGCAGAATGAAAAAGTCGAGAAAAAAATGGATAAAATGGAAAAAGAAATGGAAAAAAAAAATGAAAACCCAAACTTGGAATGACATGGCAGAATGAAAAAGTCTGAATGAAATGGCCAAAAAAAAACAAAAAAACAAAAACCCAAACTTGGAAGGACATGGCAGAATGAAAAAATCTGAATGAAATAGCCAAAAAAACCCATAAAAACAAAAACCCAAACTTGGAAGGACACGACAGAATGAAAAAGTCTGAATTAAATAGCCCAAAAAAAAACATGAAAATGAAAACCCAAACTTGGCAGGACATGGTAAATACCTTTTTAAATGTGGAATCTGTGTTGCATCCACTATTCCTCACTGGAAAAGAAACGTGAATAATTTTACTAATAACATACTCCCAAAGCAAAGCAAAGGGCCGGAATCAAGAGCTTTGGTGAGCGTAATCTAGTCTATCCATGCCTATCCTCTTTCATGGGTTTGCGTGGCTCCCCGTTGGAGAGCTTGTCAATTCTGCAGCAGCAACCATAAGTAACTTACCATTTTGGTTGACTGTGATGCCTGGTTGCCCACTCACCTGGTGAGAGCTGCCTTCCAATTCCCGTGTCTCTGAAGAATGACAGTCCGGTCCCCGGGGGACGATGGACGGACGGACGGTCCGACGGAACTTGTACCTCCCCACTGGGCAGAATTTTACTGACTGTCTGCCCTGCCCTGCCTTACCCTGCTCACTGGGCAATTCATGTGCAGTAATGATAAAAAAGAGAACAGGAARTTAACATGGATTTCATCTGATACAATTGACATGTGGCTACAGTAATTTGGGACAGAACCTGGCTCACTTCAGTTGGGGTTGAGAATAATCTACCGTAGGTTTTTCGTGGGCGGGTTACCCATGTTCCTGAGATGATTCTGCAGGTCATGAAACTCATGTTTTTAGCAGTCCAAGTACAGTGAGTAACACTATATTTCATTTTTTCTATTAGAATAAAATTTGTTTCAAACTTTTTCAAAGTAGACAGTCCTTTTTTGCCACCCGACTGTTACTAAAACTAGAACTAAGAAGTACTGCTATATGAAACTACAATGTAGAATACCTAGTGTACATATTAGAGTTGTGGAAAACAAACTATGTAGTAGGGTGATAAGTTTGGAAATCACAAGACTTTGTTAAGAAGATTTTGATTTCATATATACAAAACTGGTAACTTAAATCCTTTTGCTTACTTTACTTCCAAACACTAATAAAAATACATAAATATGAAAATAAAAGCATCTTAATATGAGTATGAGAAATTCTGCAACGTTTCTATTATACATGTATACATATATGTAAATTTTGATAGATGCCAATATTCTGTAACTCTCAAATATATATAAAAAAATATAACTGTAGAAGTATGTATTTTCACCCCCAATTTGGCTGTTTTCCACAACTAAGGTACTATCATGATAAACTAAAAGAACTTATAAAATCAATGAAAATTCAAAATGTAACTATTGGTTCCCTTGGGTGCCTTAACATACTCTACTTCCAAGGCCACTTGGAACAAGGCACACACCTCATTAGAGGATGAGTCGTAGTTGGTCGTCTCCTCCATCCATAGCATAGCCATCACATGGCCCAAAGATGAGCAGGTATGGGAGCCACTTCTCACCCGAGTCTATTTTAATATGCTTCACCGTCGTGTTCACTTGTACCCTATCGTTTCCCCTGGGCATGGGCAGTTGGATAGAAAATCAAGCAACTGGCCATTTGTTGAACAATATGAGGGTCATCGAGAACCGGCTGAGTCAGAGGACGCCGTCTAAGTTGGGAAAACCTAATTCTGCGTAGTGTGCACACGATGAATTCTCCGTCGAAAATGTCATAAAAACGGATGAAGGAGACGGGAATCAGCATGTACCCCTGGAGTACATCCCTTAAACCCTAAACCCTAATCCAGGTCGCCCACTGTAGTCCGAAGTCTTGCTTTATCCGAAGTGATCGGAATTCCATTTTACAGTGGGCGCTCTGTTTTGCGCTTGCCAATTCGAGGTTTCAGCAGTGAGGATTTGTAGCGAGTCTGGGCTATCATACAGGGGCAAATCGATTAGGGTTTAGGAGGGAAGGTAGGATGTTGAAGCACTTTTCGAGAGTGAGGGTCGAATTCAACGCGCAGGACAAGAGAGCTTCCTGGGTGCTGGAAACCCTAGCGCGAACCCTAATTTTGAGGCGGTGGTGAAACAGAAGACTGCAAATTCTCCTCCTGTGGTGAGGTGACATTTTGGAAGTGGCAGAGAGGAAGTGATCATCGACGCCATTGCACTGGTCGCGCAACCGATTCGGAAGTGTGCTTCGGAGCAGACGAAGCTTGTAAATTCGGAGAAGATGCTTTGCGGCCTCGACGACGACGAGTTGATCGACGCAGAGGTATTGTATCACCTGCTTTGTCTTAAAACACTCTTCCATTTGCGTTGCGCAAAATTGGGTTTCAGACTCGCGCATTGCAGCCCCGACTCTGCCCTTCGCTCCTGCTGGCCACATTCCGCCCTTCACGATGGTGACAGTCGTGTTTTCTGAAAGTCTTGTGATTTAAGTCTCGTGCTTGAGTCTCCTACTTTGATTCTTCAAATAGTGTTTGTCACGAATGAATGAGACTCTTGCGGTACTGGAGGAGGTGTTTGGTTCGGCACGGCAATAGTCTCTTCTGTTAGTGTGGTTCAGAGAAGTTTAAGAGACAAGGAATGCCCTAGTGATTGCTCTAGCACCCGCTAATTCTGAAGAGAGGACGAGGAGTCTTTAGTGTTTGAAAGCATGAAAATGAAAATTTCCAACGCTGATAACTGTGAGCCTCCTCCCACAATTTTCAACAATGAAAGAGCCATTGAAGAATGTGAGTGTGCCACATGACAAGTTTTGTCCAACTTCGAGAACCTCCAAACACTGAAATTTTGCTACTCTCAAACCCACTATTGTACGAGTCTCATCGAAGCGCCGTGCGCTTTCCTTTGCTTTTTAGTTCCGGTCTCACTTAACTTTGTGTCCCCAGAGTAAATGAGACTCAAGTTTATCACKGTGAGATAGTAAGAGCTTCCTGCTGTGCCTTGGCACTTAGTTTTCCTTTGCACGAAGCCCAACCAGATTTTTTTCTCACGATTCTCTTCTCGCACTAATCAAATCCCATCACGAGTGGGTTGCAGGCTTTGTGTAACAAGAGGCATTCTATGGTGAAAGCTTTGAATCCTGAATGGGGATTGTCCACATGGGCAGTTTGGGGTGTGGACATGCAAGTATTCAAAGCAAACTTGTTTTAGATCTCCCCTCAGATAACGGCACCGTACGGAATCGATTGTCGACAGTTTCACCTTGCTTACACAAGCAGCAGCGAAGTTAGTCCACTTATTAGCCAACGTATAGCATGGTAATCGCCATTTGGAGACCTCAAAGCTTCTCTCTGTAAGTGAACCACTGCACTCATTCTCTCTTTCAGCAAAGCTTTCTGAATCTCACCTAAGTTCTATTGCCGACTATTTACGGGAGTTTTGTACCAATGACATGATGTTGTAATGTCAGAACCTTCTGTGGCACCGTAACGGGCCGAGTGGCCGACCTCTTGAGCAAGGACGGTGGATGTGGCAGTCTGACTGGCTGGAATCGTAATGTTACAGTAAAGTCTTRTTGTTTTGAAGGCTTCAACGAAACGTGTCAACCGAGGACACTACACAGTAGCTTAGCTCGTTCTTTATACCTCAGGCTTCTTTGGCATGAGCCCGGCCTGAGTGGGGGTGTCTGCATTGACTGACTGACCGACCGACGTCCTTGGAAATCCCGTACATCTGGTGATACTTGGAACAACTGGCCCGCACCTCACATAAGGTTAAGGTAAGCTAATTTCGCTTTGAAGGACTACGTTAATTTGTTCAGGAACCGGAGCTCAAGAGTGGATACGTTAGTCACATGAGTGGATCAATTCAATACGTGACTTTATGAAACAGTCTCACCACTAACTTGACTTGACTTAAATGGTAGGGTAGGGTACTTCTGTTTTTTAAACGCTTGATTGTCCCTCCTGAAGACCTTGACAGAGTTGGAGGGGACTTGAACCGCTGAGAGTCATTGATTAGCCCAAACTGTTCCTGCAAAGCGCTTAATAATTACACGAAGTGAGTACGTCTTAGCAATTGTGGCAATTACAGCCTTGAAAGCTACACTAATGATGGTAAATAGTGTTACCTACACTAATTGATTTAAAACGGCCATAAGTTTTTACTCTTAATAAATATTTTTACCAACTATAGGTCCGTAGTTTTTCCAACTATAGTACTATCAGGATCCATGCACTTCGTAAAAATATTAGTGAAGAGTAAAAACTTATAGCATTTCTAAAATAGTTAGTATGGGTAACACTATTTACCATCATTAGTGTAGTGGGGTATTGAAATCTAGTTTTACTGTATGTAAGGTAACCTCACTTGTGAGTCTTTCCATCACTACTGATCATGGTCAGCGTTTTAAAATGCTTTTTTTTTTATGTGGACAGGGTCACAGGGGTACGGTAGCATAGAAGACCTGCTGGGCAGACCTGATGTTCTGTAACAGGCAATGAAATCCCCTCCAGTAGCGTACTTGTTAAAATGACAAGGTCAATGAGATCAATTCCTAGAGGCGCTCTTGTCATAACTTTTTTATTAGATCGGCACTGCTTCCTGCTCAAATTACATCTCAGAGGATTGTCGATTCATCAGATACTTTCACAGTGTGGAAGTGTTCAAGCAGACCTACTCATGCCAGGAGGTATCAAGGGAACCACACTCAACACCATTGATGGCTACTGTACACACTTTTCAATGCACGAGTTAGAGAACACTTTAAATTCAGGTAGAAAAGTTTAATCTCTTACTTCTGGGGTAACTTAGTTCACTTTTAACGTAGTATGACGTAAGATAAAAAACACCCTCACTTCAAACCAGGGTTCTTCTTTTGCACTGTAGCAGTACACCATGCAGTAAATGGAGGATGGTCCCTCCAAATTTAAACCACTGTGACTGTGCCACGACATTGAATTATGGCTCCATGGTGCCACAAAAAAAACCGTACTTCAAACCTCTTGTGACTATGAACCTATTGTGCCCACAGCTTGGCATCAACTTACTAAAGGCTATTCCGGGTCATTAAAGCCATTGCACAGAGAAATAGTGCTGAAATCAATATTGTTCAAATTTTTCATGTTTAAAACAAATAGAAATGAAAGAGAAACTTGTAATTTTTTTCCCCCAGATAATCACACAAAAGGTACAATCTTTTGATGTGAAAATACCCTGAAAATCCATTATTGTGTTAGACAACCCTATTGCATAACTCTCTCAACACAGAACGATACAGCTAGCGATTAAAAACCACCCATTTACAAAAGATATACCTCTCTATTCTAAATTCAAATCACAATCAAATTGACTGGTCCAAAGAGGACACTAATTTACTGAAGTCACACTACTTGAATCATTACAGGTTAAAATATTATTGTATTTGTATAAAAATAAAACCTCATAGGTGACACTAATTTTCCACGAATCAGTGTGGCCTTTTCCCTAAAAATATGCTTGCACTTAGTGTTGAAAGGGATGTTCGCAAGTGTCTGCAAAGCACTGTCGATTAAGCACCTGGAATATAAAGTGACTTTAGAGGTCTGTAAAGACCAATGCAACTCTGATTTTCAAATCTCTGTTGTACAAAGCAACTAACAGGAGCACCTTCTATGGAAACAGGTTGGCGGTCAACCATCCATTGACAAAGAGCATTGTTACCCACGTCTTCTTGTTTCTAACTGATTGATTTTGCTGACTTGAAAAATCAGAAGCTACAAAGTTCAGTACCGTATCTATGAAAGAATTCCGGCTTAGATAATCCTATTTACACCCTTACAAAATGAGCGGGATGAATCTATTTACCTGATCTAAGAACTAACAACCATATCCAGGGGCTGAGCAACGCAACACCTCCCTGCAGTCAGCATGAGAACACAAAAACATCCGAGTTAAAAACAATTAGCACACGAAGTCTTGGGATTGCAGTATAACTACCTCTGGTTCTCCTTCATGTAAGGTGGAAGGATATTAAAACCGTGAGGGAACTGTTCCCGTTTAGTATCAGATTTGGTACA